>JAKJMR010018164.1:373291-397064 GCA_024449315.1 Daboia siamensis | reverse complement strand
TTATTATTATTATTATTATTATTATTATTATTATTATTATTATTATTATTATTATTACCTAGAACTAAGAAGAAACTTCCTGACAGTTAGAACAATTAACCAGTGGCACAACCTGCTCCAGAAGCTGTGAATGTTCCAGCACTGGAAGTTTTTAAGAAGAGACTGGACAGCCATTTGTCTTAAATGGTATAGGGCAGTGATGGCAAACCTATGACATGTGTGCCAGAGGCGGCACTCAGAGCCCTCTCTGTGGGCACACCTGCTGCCACCGCCAGCAGCTTGTGCAGGTCCTTTAGGCCACCACCAGGGCCTGGAGTGGCAGCCCCGCCCAGCACAAAGGAGGTGAAGCAACTGGCTAGCAAGCTCAAGTAGAGGTGGTATAGCATGCCCCCATGCACTCGCTGGCCTCTGTCTGCGGGAGCCAATAGTGTCAGGCAGAAGCCGCCCCTGCCTCGCCTTGCCCCGCAGCAATGGCATCCCCACCCTACCCCTGGCCTCACCCTGCAGGACGAGCCTCCTGCCTCCTGCCCCACCCACAAGACCCCCATGGATCTCCCCCAATCCTGCCCAGCCCCCACAGGCATCCCCCCACGAGCAACATCAAGGTGGGCATACCCACCCTGGCCATGCCCAACAAGTCTGCCATACCATCGCAGCCAGAACCACCCAGTGGGCCATACACCCCATCCCCCTTGAGGGCACCACAATCCTGATGTGGCCCTGGCACTTTGTGATAAATAAGTGGGTTTTGGATTGCAGTTTGGGCACTTGGTCTCTAAACGGTTTAGGGTTTCCTGTCTGAGCAGGGAGTTGGACTAGATGACCTCTAAGGTCCCTTCCAACTTTACTATTATGATTATGATTATACTGCATCTAGTTTTGTTGAGACCCTAGAAAGAGTGCAGAGAAAAGCAACAAAGATGATTAAGAGGCTAGAGGCTAAAACATATGAGGAAAGGTTGCAAGAACTGAGCATGGCTAGTCTAGTGAAGAGAAGGACCAGGAGTGACATGATAGCAGTATTCCAATATTGTGTGTGTGTGTGTGTCAATCTATTTTCCAAAGGACCCAAAGGCCAGACAAGGAACAGTGAATGGAAACTGATCAACGAGAGATTCAACCAAGAAATAAGGAAAAATTTTCTGATGGTGAGAACAATCAACCATTGGAATACCTTGCATTCAGAAGTTGTAGGTGCTTCATCACTGGAAGAGTTCAAGAAAAGACTAGGCAGCCACTTGTCAGAAATAGTATGAGGCAATCATGGCAAACCTTTCAGAGACCGAGTGCTGAAACTGCAACCTAAAACCCACTTATCTATCATCAGGTGCCAAGTGGGCATGGCCCACTGGAAGAAAATTCCACTTAGGGTTATGGTTAGGTCACCATGAACTCATACAGGAAAATGGACATTGCCAACAAACTCAGAGTGCTTGGGTATGGTTAGGAGGGCACTTACTTTTCTAGGCTGCCCTATCTATGTTTCCTGGTAAAATACATGGGAAAATCCCATTGGAGGAAAATTCCACTTAGGGTTAGGATTACCTCACCATGAAGTCATAGAGCAAAATGGACATCACCATTTTTTTTTTTTGCACATGGTGGCGGAGGCCTAAAGTGAAAAGATTTCATAAAACCCAGCTGAAGCCTAGGATTGGGGCAATGGCGCACGTGCCAACAGAGAGGACTCTGTGTGCCACCTGTGGCACGTGTGCCATAGGTTCGCCACCATGGGTATAGGGTCTTCTACTTAATCTGGGGGTTGGAGTAGGTGACCTACAAGATCCCTTCCAACTTTGTATTCTGTATTCCTTCCATCCTCCTTCCCTCAGATCGGCAGGGGGGAGGGTGGCCTTTGAGGTGTTACTTGGGAGAAGGGATGCTTAGTTTTGTCAGAGATTTTAAAATTAGTAGCTGAAGAGCATTTCCATGGAGAAACTGGGCTGATCTCATCAGGGATCATTTCCTAAAACTATTAAGAATGGACACCTGTCCAAATTCCATTATATCTGATTTGGTGGGAGACAGGAAGTAGGAGGGAGCTGTCAAGTTCTTTCTGTTTTTGCAGTGTCTTATACACCACCACCACATCTGATCTAGAGAACAGGGCAGCTTGCAAAATAATAATAAAAATATAATAAACATCTGGAGCACCATATGAATACTATGGGTACTGACAATATTACCACCAGTCAATTGCTAATAGCAGCTTTATTTGGAATAGCTTACATTCTGTGATGATACTGTACATACGATGATACTATCAAACATGCACATCTGCCCAGGTCATTGGGAAGGATTCAGTAGGTGGATAAAAATGCCAAATCCAGTTGTAAAATATGGCTGTGTGATGAACCATAATAATAATAGAGGTAATTGTGTTTTGAGGGCAAATGTAAGACGTATGTAAGATGATCAAAGGTCTGGAGACTAAAATATACAAAGAACAGCTGTGATTTTGGCTAGTCTAAAGAAAAGAAATAGGGGAGACATGATAGCAGTATTCCAGTATTTGAGGGGCTGCCACAAAGAAGAGGGGATCACATTATTCACCAAAGAACCAGATGGCAGGACAAGAAACAATGGTTGGAAACTGATGAAAGAGAGAAGCAACCTGGAATTAAAGAGAAACTTCCTGACATTGAGGACAATTAACCAGTGGAACAGCTTGCCATCAGAAGTTGTAGGTGCTTCATCATTGGAGATTTTTAGGAAGAGACTAGATAGTCATTTGTCTGAGATGGTATAGGTTTTCCTGCTTGAGCTGGGGGCTGGACTAGAAGACCTCCAAGGTCCCTTCCAGCTCTGTTCTATTCTCACATATCTAAAATATCTAAAAAGCTCTTTGGTTTTTATCTTTTACACTTTGCTTGTGCTGGATATTTAGTTTTTGAATAGCAGGCAGTGTTTTTCATTTTTGAGGGAAAAATGATGCACTAGAGTAACATTAGGTTCAAATGTAGTTTCTTTCTACACTTGCTTGATTGGATTGCGCCAAAGTGTGCCACTGAATGGTCAAAGGTTAAATTATCCAGGGTGAACCAAGCAGGGAAAAACAAATTAATTTGACAGAAGAATGCCTTCTCTCTAAATTGCTTTTACTTCCATATGGAAATGAATATGATTTCCTCCTTCCAAACAAGTCTGCTTTTATTTACACAATATAAATAAAACTTAATGCGTGAGAAAAACAAAACAAAACAAAAAGAATAGCAACTACGTGTTTCTGTTCCACTGTCAGGATGTTTGTTATGTTCTGTTTCTTGTAAACATTGAAGCAGCTTTTCTGATCCAGATGCAAAGGAGGTAGCCACGCATTGTTTTAACACCTGCTGCCTTTAAAATGGACACAATTTCCATGTGTTATTGTAACAATACAGACCAAGAATCTAGACTAGAGGCCAATCCTTGTGGTTAATTTGCTAAAATCATTGAGAAACTAGCACCTGTCCTGTTTTCTTATATTTTATTGGGATTGGGAAGAGAGGAAACAGCAGGAAAGATTTCCTCCAATAAAATTATAAAGAACAATGGTTTTGATGCCAGTGTTGGCTAGGTTTGAGCAAATGATTCACATTTCAGTACTGGATTTCTAATGAAATTAAAGCCTTGAGATGAGTTGGATTGTAGTGAAACAAAATGAAAGTGTATAACTCTATAATAATGTTCAGTATACTATTTCCTCAAATCAGTTGCTTCAGAATGATATGGCAACTAGTCTAAATATTGAACATAAAAATATTTTATTGAAAGGCATGACAGATATTGATCCATGGAAGAGAAACTACCAAATCCCACTTACCTATATTCACTGTTTGTGTATCTTTTATATGACCAGTGCAATTTATTGGACCCAATAAAAATCCATATAAAGCTAGTTTATGTAGTGGTTAAGGCACCTTACTGGGAGACTGTGAGTTCTAGTCCTGTCTTAGGTACAAAGCCAGCTGGATGACCTGGGACCTGCAAAAAGTGAGAAGAGGTTGGCACAAAATACTTTCCAAGTTGGGTTTCTAATTATGAATTAGAAGTCCCAGTATAAACAATGTGGAAGCAAGATGGAAGCAGAATTAAATTTGATCTTAGATAGCAGTTTCAAGTTAAATAATATTTGATGTAGGAGATGCCCAGGCTGATCCCAAGGGAGGGTCAATTACATCATCAGTTTGTGCTCCCACAAGCGACCCAGATCCAAACCCCCCTCCCCATGAATTTTGTACACTCTTATTTGGCTTGACTGTTTGTAGATCTGATTCTTGTGTATAGGTAGCATGTAAAAAACTTTTAGTACTTTGTGCTCAATACTTGTTCCTGGTTACTTGCACCTGACATAATCAAAGCTATTCATCACCTCTTGTATATACTGTTTTTAATAGTTTTTTTTTTAAAATTGAGGTTGATCTGTAGAAACTCTTATATTTCCAAAAGAAGAAAAAAAATCCATTGTCCTTAATGTATTTCAGCAGTACATCTCAGTTGTTTTTATGAGAATCATGTAATAATAAGATAATGGATTTAGCCTTCATCCTGCTTCCTGATGTCTTACTTTATAAAATACCCTAAAATTATTCTTGGCTCTGTACTTTCTGAATTAATGTTAGGAAGTAGCATTGTTTTTCTGAATCATAATACAAATAGAACATATATTGTTTTTGCCTAAATGCATATGGCAGAATGTCTGAGAAAATCAGTGTTACTAAATAATTAATTTAAACATATTTATTTTCAACAAACAAAAAAATATTCGAACATGGAGTCCTGAACTCCTAGAATGTTAACCTAAAGAATAACCTAAACAAAGAATTAAATGAAAGAATTGCATTTGATTAATTAATAATACATAATTCTTTATTTCAAGCTGCATAAATCTTCTACTTCAGAACTCAGCATAGCATGCAACTGTTTCTTCTATTTTATAAACAGAGAAATAGAATAGAAGAATGTGCTTAGTATAAGCCTGCCTACTGCTTCCTTGCTCATTTCTCAGAACATGTGGCCTGAGGGCTCCATAAAGCCTGCCAAGCAGCCTTGTGCAGCTCACCAGCATTTTTTAAAAAAAACTCAATAAATTCACTGCTGCCAAATGTTGTGCCACCAGGAAGGACCTACTGCTGCACAGCTCTGAAAGACACATTGCCAAGTGCCTCCAAAGTCTCAAGGACTCATAGAAGATAGAACATCATCAGAGTTGGAAGGGATCTTGGAGGTCATCTAATCCAACCATCTGCTTGAGCAGGAGACCTATACCATTTCAGACAAATGGCTATCTAGTTTCATCACCTCCAGTGACTGAGAACCCACAATGTTTGAAGACAAGCTGTTCCACTGGTTGATTGTTCTCACTGTTTTGCATTTGGGTTACCCAGTCTTTGAGAGAGGTGACAGAGTGGGTGACCACAGGTAATTCCAGTATTGAGGCAGTCTTTGCCCATGGCCACTTTGAATGGGGTGAAGCCTGTGCTGCTGTGAACAGAATTATTGTAAGCTATTTCAGCAAATGGGAGGAGTTCCATCCAGTTGTCTTGCTGAGGTACTGAGGTACTACTCTAGAACTCCATTGGCCTGTTCACAAACCCCATTTGTTGTGGCCCCTACCCCCGAGCCTGTCCTACCCAAGGAAGAGGACTCTGAGGATGATGGGGAGGAACTGGCAGGGCCTCCCTCTCTGGGCCCCCCCCCCCTTCTGGCAAGGCCTCCATCTCCATCTGAAGGCCTACAGGAGCAGCCTGTAATTAGCCAGGGTGGGACAGAGCCTGAGCAGCTGCAGCAGATACAGGCTAGTGAAGATGAATCATGGCTAGACCCCCGAGAAAGACACAGGGCCAAGCATTTACAGCAGCATAGGAAGAGTAGGAGGGCCAAGGATTAGCTGAGTCACTGAGCCACACCCCACAAGGTATAAAAGGGGGTGTGGCTGCTCTCAGAACTTTGTGACGAACAATAATTCTAACAACCTCTGGTCATGTCTTTGAAACTCTGGTCTGGCTTCTTGACAATGCTTATTCACTTCTGTTTTTGGATTGTTACTTGGATTAATTGTTTGGCAGTTATCTCATTTCAGTGGATGTTTGAGGTAACGAGCTTATTTTTGGCTGACTGTGGGTATCTTGCTGCCAAGGCTTTATCGGAAAGCAATTACTACAGCATAAAGACTTAACCTTGTGAATCGTGCCTGCTTGTCTGTCTGTTTGTACCTTGGGAGGGGGGAACAGAACACCATTACTTTGGGCATGATGGCTGGAGCTTAGTCCCTGAGAGGTCCCCAAAAGTCCCAGAAACTCCTGCCAAAACTTTGATGTGAATTGCACTCTGCAATTGGAGATTATTCATTGCAGAGCCCCATGCAGTCTATAGACATGTTGAACGAAGGGGCAGGTGGATGGGATCTTTTGGTAGGACACGAAATGTACTTGTTTGGAGAATAGGTCTGTTATGACCCAGATCACTGTGTTTCCTGAGCTCTCAGGGAGTTCTAAATAAAGTCTATGGAGATTTTCTTCCATGGAGCACTAGGCTCTGCTACTGTTTGAAGGAGCCCTGGTGTTTTTCCTTGCCTTCATTTGGCTAATGCACATATTGGGCAGCTTGTCACGTACCCTTCAATGTTCTTTTTCAGTGATGGCCACCAAAAATGTTGTTTGACTAAATGGAGTGTTTTACTCATCTGAAATGTCCCACAGTTTTAGAGTCATGGCTTTTCTCTAGAATTAGCAGTCTCTGGCTTTTTGGGATGTTCAGTTTAGCTACCACTCATACCAAACAGTCTCTCATGGTGCACTCATCCTTATGTTTCTGGAGTGTGGTTTGTTAACCAGTTACAAATTCATTTAGTGGCGATGCTGTACATCCCACATTTTTCTAGCTTGTCAAGAAATAGGTTGTAGTCTACTTTGGCAAATGCCTTACTGAAATCCAA
Source organism: Daboia siamensis (assembly GCA_024449315.1). NCBI lineage: Eukaryota > Metazoa > Chordata > Lepidosauria > Squamata > Viperidae > Daboia > Daboia siamensis. The sequence continues at coordinate 390,148 of JAKJMR010018164.1, read as the reverse complement.
TTATATTACGTCCACAGCATTTCACTGGTCCACTAATTTAGTCACTTTGTCAAAAAATGAAATAATATTTTGAGACTTCCGGGTGGCAAGGCTCTGTTGATGGCAGCCGTTTCGGCCGTCAGCCCTGTTGCTTTCTGTAGAGCCGCTAAAAACAGCGACGATCAGCTGTTTGGTGGCTCGGAAACCTGCTCCTTGGGAGAAGAGGAGGGGGTGAGCGCTTAGGCAGGGGTAGAGCTCCCCTAGATCACCAGAGTTTAAACTCTGGGGGTTGAAGGGTGTGAACCCCCCGAAGCCTGAGTTTGCTCCGGACTCCGGGACGCCTCTGCTCCAAGGCTTTGGAGCAGAGCAGGACACTGCAACCATCCCTGCTATCGATAGTTAATTGTGGATTACTTGGATGCAGGCAGAGCTGTGCAGGAGAATGCTGTAAAGCAAGTATTTGAACTTTAACTCAGAATACTTTGTGGAAAAAGTTGCAATCGGTGCGGAAAGTGAAAGTGCACAATAGAATTAAGTAGTGTTAAAATGGCTTCCAAACCATCCAAAGTTCCTAGAAGTGCTGGTGCTTCGCCAGTTCAGTAGTCTTCATTACAGGCTCTGATACCTCCTCCTGCGGCACCCGCACCCGCACCAGCTTTAACAATTAAAGATTTGCAGGATGCTTTGCAAGAGGCTTTGAAAAAACAATCTCAACAAATAGCTGAACTTATTGAGGAGAAGAATACAGAAATAAGAGCAGACATTTTGGCTGCATTTCAAGAGCTTGCTGTTTGTATTGAGCGTCTGGATGAGAGAGTGGAAGAGCTTAGCCAAAATAACATGAGATTAGATGCTAAAATGATGGATGCAGAAACTGTGATGGAAAAGATTGGTGATGATGTGGTTTTGCTACAGTATTGAGAAATGGAGTTTGCTATGAGAATTAGAGGTTTGAAAGAAGATCCTAAGGAGAATTTGAAAGAAATATTGCCACAAGCCCTTGAGCAGGTTTTGGAGCTTTTTGCAGAAGATATTATGGTGAATATAGATAAAATATTTCATGTTAATTCTTGGATTGCAAGACAAAGGAAGCTACCTAGAAATGTGGTGGTTTATTTCACAAAGAGAGCAATTAGAAATGAGGTTATTCAAGCCTTCTATAACAAAAAATTTACAGTTGCAGAGCAAGAAGTTTTAATTCTGAAAGAGATTCCTCCAAGAATTTTAAGGAAAAGGAAAGAATTTGCTTTTTTGGCAGAAGAATCAAGGAGACGGGATATCCAGTTCAGATGGGAGATCCCAGTACACATGGTGGTGATGCATGCAGGCATGAGATATTGTCTTAATACAGTTTTACAGGCACGAGATTTTTATGCTAATATTTTGAAGGCAGGCTCCCCCCCATCCACGGAATTTAAAAGGAGGAATGGTGAAGGAGAGTGTCAGCCACGAAGGGAGAGTATACAAGGAGCTGAAGGAGTTATTCAGCTGAAAGATGGAGAATCCCAGCAAACTACAGGAATGGATCAAATTCCAGTACCAATGGAAGAGGCTAGAGATCAAAGAGTGACATGGGCTGCATCCAGACGAATGAGACGAGAGCAAGAACAACAGAAAGCCATGATTACATCTCAAAAACCTACTTATAGTGAAGCAGTGGGAGGAGCGAAACCGAAGAGAGTGCAGGTGATTCTGGAAGAGGCGCTCCGAAAGCTTCAGGCCGCAAAAGATGGCGACAAAGCTTCTAACTTGGAATGTTAATGGATTAAATTCTCCGCATAAAAGAAAGAAAGTATTCCAATATCTAAAACAATTTAAAAACGATGTTATTTGCTTACAGGAAACATATATTCGAGCAGCTGATCAAAAGTATTTGATAAACTTTAGGCTGGGTATAGAGTTTATTGCTTCTGCTCCTGACAAGAAAAATGGAGTTGTTATTTATGTCAAGAATACTTTAACAGCTAGTTTAATTGAAACAGATAAACAAGGAAGATATGTTATAATTGAACTATTAATAGAAGGCAAGAAAATACTTCTGGTTGGATTATATGCTCCTAACCAACAGCAAGGAGAATTTTATAAACTATTACACAGCAAGATTATTCAGTGGGATTACAAATCTTATATTTTTATGGGAGATTGGAATGGCGTTTTGGATGTACAAATGGACAAAAGAGGCCTTTTTAGAAGTACGCCATGCTAGACTGCCTAAATCATTTTTTGAGATGAAGAATGACTTGGAATTGAGAGATGTTTGGAGAGAAAGGAACTTGCAAGAAAAAGACTTTACTTTTTTCTCTGATAGGCATCAATCTTTATCCAGGATTGATTTTGTATTAATTATTAATGATTTTTTTCTAGGATTAAGAAGATCAAGATATGTCCAAGAACTATATCTGATCACAGTCCAGGATGGTTGGAGATAGAAAAAGATAATGGAGACAGACGGTCTTGGCGACTAAATGAGAATTTGTTTAGATATCAGGAAAATGTGGAAGAGTGTAAAAAACAGATTAAAGAATTTTTTAAAATTAATATGCATAAGGGTACTCCTATTGAGATGGTTTGGGATGCAAGTAAAGCTTATAAGAGAGGAGTGTTAATATATTTGAATAATAAATATAGACGTAAATTGGAATTCAAGTGGAAAGAATTAGAGGAGGAAATTAAGAGAAAAGAAAAGGCTTTAATTTTGAATCCATCTGATGGGAAGATTAAAGAGGTAATTACTTTACTAAGAGGTCAGTTTGATATGTTGATGGCAGATCAAGAGGCAACTAACTTACGGTATGCTAAACATAACACTTTTTGTAATGCCAATAAACCGGGTAGGTGGTTAGCTTACTTGTTAAGGAAGAAACAAAGGGCATGTAATATAGATAGAATAGAGTACAAGGGTAAAGTGGCGTATCAGCAGAATCTTATTAAAAAGGCTTTTGTTGATTTCTATTCTAAGTTGTATGTTAGAGATAAGATTCGAGATACAGATATAGATAGATACTTGCAAGAAGCTAACATTCCTGTTCTTACACAAGAACAAAGGGAAGGGATGAACCAATTGATAAATGATGAAGAAATTCTTTTAGCAATTAAGCAATTAAAGATGGGTAAAACACCAGGAACTGATGGATTGACTGCCATCTACTATAAAAATTTACAGTCAGAAATGGTGGAACCTTTAAGAGAATTGTTTAGGACAATTCAACTGGGAGGAGAAGTGCCTCCATTGTGGAAAACAGCTTTTTTTTCGCTGATTCTGAAGGAAGATCAAGATGCTACCCAAGCCAAAAACTATAGACCAATATTGCTTTTAAATACTGATTATAAGATATTTGCAAAAATTTTAGCAAATAGATTAATGAAGGTAATGCAGCAAGTGATTCATAGTGATCAAACTGGATTCATAAGTGGTAGACAAATGAAGAATAATGTGAGACATATTGTAGATTTATTGGAATTTTTGGAAAGAAATAATCAGGTCTCTGCAACGCTGATCTTTTTGGATGCAGAAAAAGCTTTTGATCAATTGGATTGGCAATTTTTGGTGAAAGTATTGGAGAAAATGGAGTTTGGGGAAAAATTTTTACAACCTATTAGAGCAATATATCAGAAGCAAACAGCTCGTATAATAGTCAATAGTAGTTTGACAGAAATATGTAATATTGAAAAGGGCACAAGACAGGGATGTCCGTTGCCACCTTTACTGTTTGTTTTAACATTGGAAATATTATTGATTAAAATACGAGATTCAAATAAAATTAAGGGAATTAAAATAAGAGAACAGGATTATAGACTGAGAGCGTTTGCAGATGACCTGGTTATTACAGTAAGTCAACCGACTTACTCAGTTGTAGAGCTGATGGAGATAATAATGTTATAGGGGAAAGTTTCTGGATTTAAGATAAATACACAAAAAACTAAAATATTGTCTAAAAATATGACTACAGAACAAAAGGTTGTTTTAGAAGAGTTAACAGGATTTGAAATAGTTAAAAAGATTAAATATTTGGGGGTTTATTTGTCAGCTTCAAATGTGAAGTTATACAAGAATAATTATGAATTGTTATGGTTAAAAACACAAAAAGACCTAGATAGTGGAGAAAAACTACAATTATCCTTATTGGGAAGAATTGCAGCAGTGAAAATGAATGTTTTGCCAAAATTTTTATTTTTGTTTCAAATGATACCTATACTTAAAAAGGATTTAAATTTGGAGGAATGGCAGAAAGGTATTAATAAATTTGTTTGGGCAGGGAAAAAGCCACGAGTTAAATTTAAGATAATGCAAGATACACGTGAAAGAGGTGGTCTTAAAATGCCTAATCTTAAACTATATTATGAGGCTGCTGCTTTATCATCGATAAGTGACTGGTTTAATTTAACACAAGGGAGATTATTAAATCTGGAGGGTTATGATTTGTTATTTGGTTGGCATGCATATTTATTGTATGATAAGAAGGAGGATAATGTGTTTAAGATACATATATTAAGGTATGCTCTGTTGCGAATATGGAAAAAATATAGACTTATGTTGAATTATAAGATACCAATTTGGGCAATACCTAAACATGCAATAGAAAATATAAACATTGGATTTAAACATGATGAGACTACATATAAGGAAATTTTAAGGAAAGGAATGTATGGAATGTATGGCAATTAAGGCGGAGGGAGTTTTTTCTATTTAAAAAATGTATTGTAAAACTTTTCAATAAAAAAAATGAAATAATATTTGTTTGGTTTGATCTGCTTTTGACAAAGCCATATTGGCTCTTGGTTATAATTTTGCTTGCTTCGATTGATGTTGGGCTGATTGGTCTGTAGTTTCCTGGATCTGTTTTTTCCCGTTTTTTGAAGATGGGAACCACATCAACTCTTTTCCAACTCTCTGGTAGTTCTCCAGTGCTCCAGGTTTATTGAAAGATATGGCTCAATGGTGCCAAGAGAATGTCTGCCAGCTCCTTCAAAACTCTGGGATGTATCCATCTGGTTCTGGGGTTTTGAACCCACCTTGAGTTCAAAACACCAGTGTTCCCTTACCATTTTCTTGGCTATTTTGACTTGTATTCTTATGGTATCGTCTGGGGTATTGCTTTTTGATAGATTGCTCTGTTTTTCATTTTGTGTAAAGACAGATACAAAATGTGAATCAAAGAGTTCTGCTTTCTTTTTGCTACCCATCATCTCATGTCTGTGACAAGTCTTGTAGAGTAAAGGCAGTCCTTGTTTAGTAACTACTACAATTAGCGAGTCTTCTCAATTACAACGGTGATGAAAATGTAAACTAATATGCTGGCATAAACTGAGACTGGTGAATGATCTATATATTTTTAATATAGAACAAGTGAAGGAAAGATTTGTGGATTACATTAATATTCATGGTTCAGCTAGGAAAACAATCACTAGCTGTTCTTTATAACATGTGCTGGGATGGGGCTAGGTGTGGTTTGACCTGGTATCCTGCAACATCCAAAAGTACTCTATAGAGTAGAGTAAACAAAAGAATGTAGTAGACAATAATGCACCTTTCCTCCCAAATTATGTAATAAAACAAACAAAACCCCTTGTCAGCAAAAGCAGTGGAACCTTATAATACAGTCACAGGGGACAAATAACCCAGTTCTGTTTTGCACTTTCAACTTACCCATGTGCTGCACAGTCCTAGCACTCTGGGAAGGCCTTCAGAAAGTTCCCGTCAGGCATTATGTCAGCAGAAGGCTCAGCAGAAGACAGATGTCCAGCCTCTCTTGTGGCCAAAATCAAAATGGCCTTACCATAGAGTATCCAGCAATTGGGGCGGGGGAGAGCTGTGTTCATAGTTGCCTCAAGTAGCCAATAAGAGCTGATTCACTGACTGTGTCAAAGGGCAAACACCACCTCAGAAATTAAACAGATACAATAGAGATCTTTAAGCTGACTCAGTTGTGGGCTGTGGAATCAGTTGTAAATATGTAACTTAAAAATTATTACAGTATGCTGCAGTCAGAGAGCAGAAGGAAGAGCTGTAGGAAGAAAGGAAAGGATATTCCCTGAAAATGTAAGATTCATTCATCTGCAAGCTATGGACAGTAAAAAGGCTGTTTCCCTGGCCAAGCTCCTAAGCTTTAGTAGCTGCCCAGAGAAAACGGCTTTAATTTAAAATAGTTTTAGGATCTTTTTTGTTTTTTATCCTGTCTTTTTCATAAACAGTTCAAGGCTACAAACTTGCCTAATAGTCCATCCTCCTCCTATTGCCCACACAACAGTCCTATGAGGTGGGTTGAATTGAGAGACAGTGACAGGCCCAAAGTCATCCATCCAGCTTAAGGCAGAGTGTCAGACCTCCCGCAGCTAGATCTCTAGGAATGAAAGATTCTTGACTCTACCCAACAAAATAAGTTTCAATGTACATTTAGGCAGGAAAAATCAAAGGTACAAGCTCAAAATTTAAGAGAGAACTTTTATAAAATGTTTTATAGGTGGCATTTAAATCCCAAAAAGTTAGCAAGTATGTATCCGAATTACCAGCCTAAATGTTGGAGGTGTGGTGGCGAAGATGCAACATACTTTCACATATGGTGGACCTGTAAAAAGGTTAAAGCATTTTGGATTAAAATTTGGTGGAATATGCAGAAGATATTTAAGAAAAGGATAAAGTTTTGTCCGCAATTGTTTTTATTGAGCATTATTACTGATACTACTGTTGTGGACATTAAGCTGATACTGAACTTAATTAGCAAGACTTTTAATAGGGCAATACTGGAAGAAGGAAGAACTGCCGACTATAGAGGAATGGACTTTAAAAGTTTCTAACCTGGCGGAAATGGCAAAGATTTCAGCGTATCTGAAAGACCATTCGCAACAACGATATATTGTGGAGTGGAAAAAATGGATTGATTACATCCAGAATAAATATGGGACTAAAAAGTTTCATTTAGCATTTGAATAAGTATTGATGGGATATTTATATTGCTTGTAGTCATTTTATAAGAGCTAAAGTGCGGTAGATCTAATAGTTTATTGTTATTAGCATATGGTAGTTTATGATTGTTTTTTTACTTTTATACCTTGTATTTAGCTCTGGGAAGTTGGGGAGGGGGGAAGGGGAGGGGGGAGGGTGGGGTTGGGAAGGGAGGGAGGAGGTGGGGAGGGGTTGTTTTGTTTAAGATAAAATGTATTGAAAAACTTTTCAATAAAAAAAAAAGAAAAAAAGAAAATAGCAACCATTTTCTCTTTTTGGTTTTAACATGCTTTTTCTTCTATTTAGAGATTACGTGCAGAAGGGGGGTTGGAATGAATGCTGATCTCAACTAACCATAATAATAAATGCTGGTTCGTGGGAACCCAAGGACAAATTGATAACATTTTGGCAGGCTGAGGAGCTGGGGAGAAAACCCAAATTTCAGGCTAATTGGAGAATGTGATTAATGACTGCTTGTTGGGAGTGGGAATTGCTATTTGTTACTTTGTATCCGGGGAAGGGAATCTAGTTTGGCTTCAACTATGTAGTGCTGATACGTTGTTTCCTGAATAAAATCTTCTTTGAGGAAGAATTCTTGCCTTGGAGTTCTTTTGATGGGTTTCATCTATTGGAACCATGACATTAACCCAAAACTATCTTCTATCCTAACCACCCTGAGGTCCTGAGTTCCAGTCACCTTCCCTAAGCTGAGGGACAAGCTGACAAAGACTCAGGGAAGATCTTAACATGGAGGAAGAAGAAGCACCTGTAACCAGCTCCCTAGCCATTGCTGCTGCCTCAGCAGAGGGAGAGTAAGCCAGTGCACTGGCAGAGAAGGAAACTTTTGAGGACTTACAGCTGGGGGCAAGAGCAAAGATGTGAGAGCTGATCTGGTCAAACTCTTTGAAAGCGTCTGAAGCCAACTTACAAGCAGGAGGCTCTCAAGAATTGCATTCCCCAGATCATCAGAGAGCCAAGAGATTGGTGACCACTGAGGACTCTAGAGAATGGAAGTACCTGTCCACAGTCCATAGCCAATTGGCGGAGAAGTTGGTGGAGAGATTTGAGGGGCTAGAGATGAGGAGTGGGGAACAACCTTCTCACTCTCCGCATGCAATTGAACATGATGATCGATGGAACCGATGCCAATCTGTGCCTAAGACAAGCCCCAGCCCCACCGATGGAGCACAGGTGGCTTCCCCATCTTCAAAGCCACCAACATTAACCTCCAGCCCCGTGAGGAAGGAGAGTCCAGGCCGCCATCCGAACACAGCAGTCTGAGACGTCATCGCTCCTCCAGGACTCCAGAACACTACTCATGACACAAGAGCCCCAGCCAGTGGAGAAGCCCTGGTTGGCGTTGATCATCATGATCCCTCGACAGGCACTGCTGCTATGATGGCTCCAGGTGGCAGGATTATGATGACAGCCCTGATGAGTGACTGCTCTACTGAAGCCCAAGCCACCACCAGGACACCTGAAGTCCGGATCATCACAAGTACCGTGAGAGCCCGGACCATCGCTACTATCGGCCACACAGCCCTGTGCCTCACCATCGGCACCACCCGAGCCTGAGGTCTACATAGGGAAAAGACCCAAATATTAGTGTTCAATGAGATTTGATTCAACAGCTGTGTGACCTGTTGGCTGGGCATCAACAGTTGGGGTGGCACAGTTATTGAGAATGCTGCCACCGCCAGGTGGTCATTGGGAGTGCAGCAGCAGTGGGGGTGGCAACAACCCGTGAATCTACAACAGCTGCTGGGAGGACTGCAACAACTGGGGGTGCCACAGCCACCATTGGGAGGTCAGCAGCCATTGGGAATGCAGCAGCCACAGCAGGGAGGCCAACCACTTTTGGGAATGCAGCTGCAAGATGACATCACCCTTAGAGCAACTATTGATGGTGACCCGGAGAAACTGATCTTTTTCCTCAATCAAGTATGTTCCCACATGAATTGCAATGCCAATTTCTACCCAAATCCAGCTGGAATATGTATGACAGCTTCACAAGGTAGCAGGTTGGATAGAAAGGTGGCCTAAGCAATCCCTAGTGCATCACTTCAAGGAAGGACTAGATGATCACCTTTCCAAGGCCTGCCTCTATTGGGCGGTCCCTGATCAATTACAGGAGTGGTATCAGGAGGCAGTAAGATTGGATGTCCAGCTTGCTTGTTACAAGAAGCTGCCACCTCAGGAAGCCGGGCTGAAACCAGAGCAGACCAGATGGCTGCCTCCCTGAAAATCCCCAGCTATTGCGGGCACAGAATCCCCCAAGCCACCTGCTGATCCACCAATCAAGTGCTTCAGATGTGGACAACAGGGGCACCAGGTGGCAAATTGCCCGATCCCATATCCCCAATAGGGAAGCAGATCGGGACCACTGGTGAAGAAGAAACCAGCCAACAGCCGATGAAATAAAAATCAAACTGGATCACACAAGAACCTGTTTCCCAGGTTATGTTGCCCACGCAGAAGAGCACCAAGGCCCAAGCTGAACCTGCCACCGCTCTGCCCTCCTACGACAGTCATGACGAAGGGGAGACCGACCTGATGGTGAGTTGACCCGATGGTCTCTTGCTGCCAAACTCATAGTCCCTAAGATGGGGATACAAGTGGATTTGAGAGTGCTAGTGGACTCAGGATGTCCCTGGTGCATTATCAGCTTGCCATTTGCCCTTAAGATGGGTATATGGGCAAGATTGCTCTCCAAGCCCATAAGATTTGAACAAGCAGATGGCTCTTTAATGGGAGGAACTTTAGTTACACAACTGACAGAGCTTATATGCTTAGAAATAGGTGGACATTGGGAGTTCATCCGTTTCATGGTGGCTCCAAAGAAGCTGTGATTTTAGGTCTAGCCCGGTTAGACAAATGGAAATCTTTTATTTGGTGGGAAAAGGGAATGAGGACTGTGAGATTACCCATAGGGCCCCAAACCCCTCTTGATTCAGCCGACGTTACTGGAGGATCTAGATCAGTGATGGTGAAACCTTTAGAGACTGAGTGCCTAAACTGTAACCCAAAACCCACTTATGTATTGCCAGGTTCCAGGTGGCTTGGCCCACTGGGTGGACACAGCCCACTGAGTGGGCATGGGCCACTGAGTGGCCATGGCTTTGGTAGTCATGGTAGACTGGGTAGGCGTGGCCAGGGTGGGCGTGGCCACCTCAATGTTGCTACTGGGGAGGGATGCCTGTGGGGGCCTGGCAGGGTTGGGGGAGATCCAGGGGGTCTCTTGCAGGTGAGGCAGTGGGCAGGAAGCTTGTCCTGCAGGGTGAGGCAAGGCAAGGGAGGGGGCAGGGCGGGATGCCATTGCTGCAGGGTAAGGCAAGGTGAGGCAGGGGCAGGGGCAGTGGCTGATTGCAGACAAAAGGGGGTTCCAGGGAGGAGGAGGCACAGGAAGAGGGTTTAAGCAAGCTTAGTAACTGGAGTGGGGATCCCCCCCAAAACAAACATGCTTTGTGGGTAACCTCAAAAGCCTTGACAACAACAAAAGCCTTGGACAGGTGGAAGAGCGCAGGCAGGCCAGGTGTCTTGCTCAGCTGATGGCTGGGGGGGAAGGGGGCAGCTACATCCCCTCCCAAATGCTGCCCTCTCACGAAAGCAGAATGAAAACTCCAAGGAAAAAAAGTTAAACAGAAGAGTGTCTCACAATGCTTTTCTTCCCCACTTCCTTCTAGCTGCAGTTTAAATATGTAAAGATCACAAAAGAAAAAACTTGGCTTTCTCTCATTTTAATTCAAAAGGCAGGAATGGGAGGCTTGAGGAGGGATTTGTTTGTTTCAAAGGAAGGGAAAGAGAGGGGCTGGGGGAGTGTGGCAGGCGAATGGTGATGGCGCAAGGCTTCTGGCTATGCAGGGTGGCGTTGGGGGCATGTTCTCTTTAAAAGAGCAAAACAAGGCAAAAAGTAAAAATCCCCCACTCACTCCATCTCCCCAAAACACAATAACAGAGCTTTCAGTGATACAAACAACTTTTTATTGAAAAGTAAGATTGTATTTGGCATGCTTTTGAAGAATTAATGTGATTTTTGCTGTTGTATGCATCATCATCATCATCATCATCATCACCATCATCATCTTTTTTTTTATTAAAAGGTTTTTCAGTACATTTTATCTTTAACAAAACAAAACCCCTTCCAACCCACCCCTCCCATCATCATCATCATCATCATCATCATTATCATCATCATCAAGTTGGAATTTATCTAACCTTGGTTCATATTTTGTAAGTTTGAGAGCAACACATGCAGCACTCAGGTCATCTATTAATCTGTTTCTGGTGTCAGATTTGATATAATTCAAACCTGAAAACAGCTGCTCACAAGCATAAGATGATCCAAACAAAGTAAGGAAAACAATTCCAAGTGCTTTCATTGACGTAAAATTATTTGGCGGAGAATTCCACACTTTAAGGATTTCATTTTCAGAACTAAGTGTGCTGTCCTTTGTCATCCCTTCTATCTTCTCAAGTGTTTCATGCAGGTCACAGAATGTATTTTTCCAGATAGAGTTTTCTTGAAATTCCAATAGCTCCATTTTCAGATTTCCTAAATCTAACTAGTATAAGCAGGAAAGATCAAGTTCAGGGTTGTCTCCATCTTATGGAACTGTGAAAAATCTGTTACTAAAATTCACCTTTACAGCTGCTACAATGCTACAATGACTTATAGGATTGTCTGCAAATGCTGTAGAATTTTCTAAATGCATTTTTAGATTTGGAAAATATTTCAGCTGCCCACTTTCAAAAACCTGCAGTTTTCTCTCAAATGTTTTGATGTTTCCTTTCTGCTGTTTTCCCTATACCTTGTAATTGTTTCGTTCAATACACTGAAGTGTAGTGTAAAATCTGTAAAAAAAAAAACCATGAGGTTGGTAAGCCAGGACATATCAGTGAGGTGTGGATATTCTTACACTTTAAGAATTTATAGCCTAAATTCATCCAAGTAGGCTACAAATCTCTCCAGGACTCATCCTCTGTTCAGCCATTGGACATTATTATATATAATAATATTTACAGTGCTTTTTTTGTAAAAGAAAAAGGTGCCGGAACTCACACATGTCATACAACCCACCTTGCCTACCCTACAAGGTTCCATCCAAAAAAGGTGCCAGAACTCCGTTCTGAGCGTTCTATGAGAAAAAAAGCCCTGAATATTTATATTATAAATAAACAATTATACAGTGCCTGAACCTCCTCAAGAAGTGCTTGAAACTGTCGACAATTCAGAGCACGAGCCATGATGTAATTCACTATTTTTGTGACATCTTTGAGGACATTGTCCAATTTTTTGTTGCTTTCCCTGGAGTTTTGTTTCTTTAACAAACAACTGTATGAAACCAGATGTTGCCCCCACCATAGAAGGTGCTCCATCGCTAGTAATTGAAACCATGTTTTCTGGTCTTATGTCTTGTGACAAAAATGCCTCCTTCACAGCATTGTAGATATCTACTCCTTTCAAGCAAAGACACCAGTTTCACCAGCTGTTCTCTCATGATGTCACCAACAGCATAACACAAAATTACTGCTAGCTTTGAATGATTGTTTATATCTATGCTTTTGTCTAAGCACATGGAGTAACAGGTTGCCTTTTGTAAGTCAGTGGTGAATTGCTGATTAACATCACTTCCCATGTGCGGGACTTGATCTTTCACAGTATTTCTGTTAGGTGGTATCTCAGAGATGCGTTGAATAATTTTATCCTTGTTTGGGAAATCATGAAAAAGAGAATCACTCCCAGATCTCATGGCCATTTTGATAATATCCCCATCAGAGAGGAGATTACCATGTTTTGCTATGCACAGTGAAATTTTAAAACTGGCAGCTGTTAGATGATTTGTGCTGGAAAGATAGTTGGAATGATAGTTCCTCAATTTCCCTTCAAGAAACTCTTTTCTTTCAGTATCACCAAGTTGGGCAACATTTTTGTGGTTGGTTTCAAAGTGTCATCTGATACTTGATGTGCGACACACAACACTTTTGTTGCATAGAACACATAATGCTTTCCCACTGCATTCAATCACTCCAAATGACTGTCCAGGCCTCTTGGAAGATTTTCCATTATATGTTTTTGCTTTTTTTGCTGTAGTCATTTTTGGGTGGGTGTACAAGACTTGAAGTCTACAAAAACATAAAATTAAAAAAAATGAAGCAACCAATACAAATCTATCTCTAAATAACTAATACTATTAGTTAACAGTAAAGAAATGGATATTCCCTGAATCAACGATCTAGGAGGGGGGAATTAAACAATGAAAGTAGTGTCTTGGATTTCACAGGTTGTTGGAAAAATACTCATTAATTTTGCCAGACAATGAAAATAACATAGAAATCTGAAGCAGAATGCCTGTATTAGCAGATGCAATGGATATAAAATCTGGATGAAGAATGGTCAATAAAGCATTCTTGGTTGTCTATTTTATCTTTCCTAATAAGCTGTAACCAACTTCCTCTCTTCACTTTGCAAAACCTGTGGTCCCACGCCATTCCACATACTGCAAGAAAGCAGCTGCAATCCAAGTACTCAGGGCTTTTCCAGTCACCTAGCAAGGTGTCAAACACTTGATGACCTCCCCATCCCAAAAAAAGGAAAAAAGTGATAAAGTATAGTAGTCCTTAGCTTATAACAGTTCACTTAGTGACTGTTTGAAGTGACAATGGCACTTTAAAAAGTGACTTAAGACCATTTTTCACACTGTGGCGTACACTCACCCCTCACTGCTGCCATGAGGCTGGGCAGCCGATATGTGAACGTTGCTTCGTTGGGGCCTGCTGAAGCCAGCGAGCAACCGAGGCAGCTCCAGACACCCAGACACCCCCTTCTCTGCTGCATGGCTGGCTGGCCTGACAATGCAGGGAACATTACCAGCGCTGCCACCATTGCTGTCATTGCCACCCCATGAGCAGCCAACTTCTCTCTGGCTTCTGGACGAGGTAAAAAGGGCCAGAACCCGATCCCCACTTCCAACCCTGCTCTTGCTGGCTGGCTGGCTGGCTGCTCAGCCCCACCTGACTTAACCAGAGCCTGCCTGGGCCACTGCCTCTGCCACTCCCTTCGCTGCCATTGCTGCCCCACGAGGCTGGGTAGCCAACTTCTCCTTGGCCCCTAGATGAGCTTCTGGCATACCCGAAAAAGAAAAGGAGGAGGGCAGAGAAAAGAGAAGGTATAAAAGGGGAAGGTTTTGGTGGGAGAGGGAGAGAAAAAGCAAGAAGTGAAGAGGTTTTTCTTAGCAAAGAGTGAGGAAAGACAGAGTGACGAAGGATGAGTGAGTGAGCAGCCTGTTTTCAGAGGAAGGGCAAGAAAGCGAGCAGCCTGTTTTCGGGGGAAGGGCGAGCGAGCAAGCGGCTTGTTTCTGGGGAAAGGGCGAGCAAGTGAGTGGCCTGTTTTCGGGGAAAGGGTGAGCGAGCTATGGGGGCTTGGCAGGAACCCCAGGATTGGTGCATGCAGCTACAGTTGATTGGCACTTCTGCGGGACTATGGGGGCTCGGCAGGAGCCCTGGTTCAGCGCATACAGCTACAGCTGATGGGAGCTTCTGCAGGGCTGCAGGGGTGAGACAGAAGCCACAGGATCCGTGCTTCCAGCACACACAGAAGAGAAAAGGGGGGAGAGAGGAGAGGCAATAAAAGGAAAAGGTTTTGGCGGGAGAGGGAGAGGAAAAAAACAATGGGAGGAAAGAGAAGGGGACTGCAAAAGCGATATGGGGAAGCACAGCCTTGAGAGGAATCAGCTGGAGGTGCAAGGAAAAGAAGAGAGGGGGAAAGAAGAGAGGATATAAAAGGGAAGAGAAGAGAGGATATAAGAAGGGGGGAAGAGAAGTGAGGATATAAAAGGAGGGGAGAGAAAAGAGGATATAAAGGGAGAGAAGAGGGGATATAAAAGGGGGAGAGAAGAGAGTATATAAAAGGGGGGAGAAGACAGGATATAAAAGAAGAAGGGGAGAGAAAGGATATAAAAGAAGGGGAAGAAAAGAGAGGAGAGGAGAGAGAAGAGAATATAAAAGAAGGGAAGAGAAGAGGATATAAAAGAAGGGGGAGAGAAGAGAGGATATAAAAAGAGGAGTGAATCTGGTTTCTTTATTGACTTTGTCAGAAGTTTGCAAAAGGGGATCACATGATCCTGGGACACTGACCATCATAAATATGAATCAATTGTCAAACATCCAAATGACCATCATAAATATGAATCAATTGCCAAACATCCAAATGTGGTTGCTGCAACTGTCATAAGTGTGAAAAATGGTCACAAGTGACTTTTTTCAGTGCTGTAGTAACTTTGCATGTTCACTAAGTGAACTGTTGTAAGTTGAGGGCTACCTGTAGTTTATCACTTTTTTCCTTTTTTTTTGGTCATTGAATTTTTGACACCTTGCTATGGGACTGGTGGTACTCGAATATTGCCATATCCTAAAAGTGGTACAATCTGTGAAAAGGTTGATAAGCCCTGCCCTAGATACCTGCTGAGATCCTGATCAAGTGCTTCAGATGTGGTCAGCTTGGGCATCGGGCAGTCGACTGCCCAGTCCCTTATCCTTCAGCAAAGAATGCACCCACCACTGCTAAAGCACCAAAGAGAAGACCAGTGCATGAGAAATCAAATTGGGGCAATCAAGAGTAAGCACCACAAGTCACCTCTCCTCCCCAGGGGAAGCCTGAGACTCCAGACGAATGCTTGGCTATGCCTGCCTCTTGCGACAGTGACGACGATGCTTCAAAGACCTTATGGTGAGTCAGCCTGTCCCACCTTTTGCTTTCTCTGTGAGGTTCTTAGTCCCTAAAACAGTTCTAGGTTGCTTCTCTCCTTGATTAGTTTCCATCTGTTGCTTCTTGCCCTAGGCCCAATTATTGTTAAGTGAGGGGGGGAGCCAAGATGGTGGAGAGGCAGCAAAGGCTGTAAAGAGCTCCTCCAAAAGTAAATGTTTTATTTTATTTTACTTTATTTTTATTTTAACTTTTTAACCTCTTTTAATATTGTGTTTTTAACTTTTTAAACCCATTTTTAACCCATTTTAACCTTTTAAACCATAGTTTTAAACTTATTTTTAAACCTGTTTTATCAAACTTGAATGGGGAAAAGAAGGAAGAAACAGCACTCTGCAGCAGAAACTATATCCAAGCCTTGGAATCCGGCAACAGCCTCTTTTACACAGGAGGGAGATGTAGCAAATTTGAAGGGGGGAAATGTGACAGACTTCCTCTCTAGACAATGTTTGCTTACAGCTCAAACTGTAAACTCAATATATGATCTCTTGTCAATTGTCATAAATAAGGTCGACTGCCTGAAAGAATCTTTTGCAAACTTTGTTAGGAGCCACCCAAATACTGTAGAACAGGGGTGTCAAACTCAATTTCATTGAGGGCCACATCAGCATTGTGGTTGCCTTTGGGGGGCCGGGTGGGTGTGGCGAGCATGGGCGTGGCTTATTGAGTGGGGCGTGGCCAGCTTGACATCACTCACGTCAGGGGCACCTGTGCGGGCCTGGGCAGGACTGGAGCACATCCGAGGGTCTCCGGCGGAAGGTGGGGTGGGACTGGGGCATGGTCCATTGGAGGAGCTTACTGAGCCTCAGGCTGTGCACGAACTGGACGGTGGCACGAACTGCCCAGAGCCCCGGGCAGTGAAGGTCAAGAGCCCAGCCCGACCCTTGAGCTCCCATGGCACCAGGACCCCACAGCCCCACCTTGCCTAGCCACACTTCCCCAAGGGGGCGCCCACCTGCGCTTACCTCCTCAAGGTTGCTGCTGCTGTCCTCCCTCTCCTTGGCCAGGTTGCTCATGGTAGGTACAGGACAAAGTGCATGGGTCAAAGGGAGGTCCACTCCCTCTCCATGCGAGGAGACCTGGCTTTGTAACCAAAGCATCCTCAGCAATAGGATGGGAGCCCACCAGGAGATGGTGAAAGGGCAACAGGGCTGCTGGTGGCCAAGTGCTAAAG
>JAKJMR010018164.1:269093-373281 GCA_024449315.1 Daboia siamensis | reverse complement strand
CCCTCCTTCTCTCTGTGCCCAAGAAGGGATGAGGGGAGGGGGAGAGGTTGGCAGCACTTCTCTCAAAGAAAAAAAGTTGGAGGTGTTTAGTCTTTGAGGTCTTTAGTCCAAGCCCCTGTTCATTACCATTCCAGACAATGGAATATCCAATCCAATCTCTACTTAAAAGCCTCCAGTGATGGAGCATCCACAACTTCTGAAGGCAAGCCTTTTCACTGGTTAGTTGTTTTCACAAGTCCTTAGTTCTAGGCTGCTTTTCTTCTTGATTAGTTTCCATTTATTATTGCTTTCTGATACAATGGAAATTACGTTGACCCCTTCTTCTCTGTGGCAGCCCATTGAATATTGGAACACTGCTATCATGTCACCACCCCTAGTCCTTTACACTAAGCTAGACATAGCCAATTTCCACAAACATTTGTCATATATTTTAGCCTCCAGCTCCCTAATCATCTTTATTTACCATCCATTTAGGCCAGATGGTCCCCTGGTTTGGCCACAAGCAGAGCCTTCTCAGAGACAGCACCCCAAATATAGAACTTTCTCCCAAGGAAAATATGAACAGTACATCCCTCACCTGTTTAGAGGCAACTCCAAACACACTGTTCAGCCAGGCATATATAGAATAACAACACATTTTAAGGTCAAACAGCACTAAGTACATTACTACTAATATTTTTCTTTCTTTATATACATATTTTTAATATTGTTTTAAGCAGTGCTAGTGATGCTTTATAATAGTTGTCTTTGAGAGTTTTCTTTTAAACCACCCTGGATTTGTAGATTTAATAAATTAGGCAGAAGAAACAAATGTTTACATACATCTAAATCCCACAGACCTACTGCCTCCTAGGCGCATACTACAGAGAAAATAAGACATTGCATTTCTAGCCAGCATAGCCACAGGATGATGGGAACTGTGGTCCATGACATCCAAAAGATATTAGTTTGGGCAAGGCTGGATTAAATTATAAAAGAGAAGATGAGAAGTAGAAGCAAGAAACACTTTCCAGTCTCTGACAAAATATTTGGGGGAGGGAGTTGACTTGGCCTTTTAATTTCAGCTCACACCAATTCCTTTTAACTTCCCATTCAATCCAAAGAGTTCTATTATTGCCTGGATTTTAGGGAAGGATGGAGGCAGGAATAGACCACAAAGCCAATCTGTGAGTTTGCTCTTTCCACTGTCTGCACACGTGCATGTATGTGTGTGAGAAACAGACAGAGATCCCCTCTTTTTGTAAGTTTGCTTACTCTGCAACACTCCCCTTCTCCACACTTTTGCTTCCCTGCTGGCTCAGAGAGAGAGAGAGAGAGAGAGAGAGAGAAACCCTTCCTGAAGGGAGCAGGAGAAGATTTAAAAAAGAGAGAAGGGGGGGGGGGAGGTGAAAGATCCACACACAAACACACACACACACAAAGAAACCCTTCCTGAACAGAGCAGGAGGAGATTTAAAAAAGAGAGAAGGGGGGGGGGGAAAAGAAAGGTGAAAGATCCCCACACAAACACACACACACAGAGAGAAACCCTTCCTGAACGGAGCAGGAGGAGATTTAAAAAAGAGAGAAGGGATGGGGGGAAGGTGAAAGATACACACACACACACACACACAAAGAAACCCTTCCTGAACAGAGCAGGAAGAGATTTAAAAAAGAGAGAAGGGGGGGAAGAAAGGTAAAAGATCCCACACACACACACACACACACACACAGAGAGAGAGAGGGAGAGAGAGAGAGAGAGAGAGAGAAAGAGAAACCCTTCCTGCTTTCTCCTTCTTCTCACCCTTTCTCTCCAGCCACCACAGAGTTCCAGGCTGCGGCTCTGCCTGATTGCTGCTTTCCCCTCTCTGGCCCTGCCATGTGGTGGA
Organism: Daboia siamensis; assembly: GCA_024449315.1. NCBI lineage: Eukaryota > Metazoa > Chordata > Lepidosauria > Squamata > Viperidae > Daboia > Daboia siamensis. Next base: position 371,413 of record JAKJMR010018164.1, on the reverse strand, counting down.
GAGGGCGACTGGGAGCCGGCAGCTGTATCCGCGCCTTTCCTCCCACAGGCTGGGCAGGCGAGGAAAGGCCCTGCAAAAGGGGGCCAGGCATGGGGAGGCTGCCTGGCAAAGCAGAGCGACTGGAGGAGAAGCCCGGCAAAGTGGAGCGGGGCTGGGAGGGGCGGGGTTAAGCTGGGAGGGGCGGGGCGGGCTGAGGCAAATGAGCTAGAGCTGCTGCTGCACACCACCAGCCCCTGATCGCTCACCGTTTCTGTGTACGTGTTTCAGGGCACCCGGTTGGCTTGCAGTGGGCCAGGGCTGGGGCAGCGCGGGCCGGTTCCTTGCCATTTCTAGGGCAGCCCCTGGGGGCCAAATCTGGGCATTCCCCGGGCCGGATCCGGCCCGCGGGCCTTGTGTTTGACATGCCTGCTGTAGAAGGACTTGGGAGGATAACCATGGACAGACATGGGATGGCTAACTCAGAAAATGAAACTAGAGAAGAACCTTGTTTTCCTCCCAAAAATTTGAACACCACAGAGAAAACACTCAGAGAAAACACTCAATCAGGCAAAGGCCTAAGAGATGACCAATATAACTACAGTCTGCAAACTAACCAGGTTACTTTACAAATTTATGACAAGAGAGTAAATAGAGGGCGTTGGGAGCAATAGTGAAGCTATTAGGCTGTCCCTGAGCCAGCTGCTCCACTGTGAATTCACTCTGATAGATCTACTACATGCAGAGTGGCTGCCAGCAAGAACACAATGTATGAGAATTCTCCTATCATTCAAGCAGCCCACAATTCCCTCCATGCTCTTCAGAATGAAGCCCTTTCTGAGCATCTGCTCAATATTTCCAATAAGGGTCTTTTGCTCAGAAAAAGTGTGCCCACTCCTGAAACAGCATCACCAAGAGGGAACTGTCGCTTTAAATCTAGGCTGCAACAGCCCTCACACTACTAAGCCTCAGGCTGCTGCAACTGAACTGACCCTGAGAAAGCAAAGAAGCAATATACGAACTGTGTTACCCACAGCTGCAGGAACTGCTGAGGATGTGCCAGAGGAAATGTTGATTGACCTATTCAGTGCATTACCTGAACCTGAGCAAGTTAACATCATTCAAAGATTGGATGACCTAAAAGAGGCACTGACAACAACTCAATCTACAGCAAAGCCTCTATTTAATTTGGCTCCACTAACCACACAACCTTGTGACAAGATATTTAATCAACAATCTGCCTTTACCTCAACAGTAAAAAAAGGTGCTGTCACACAAGCTGAGAGTGGGGTAACTGCACTGACTGACCCAGCCTCTGAGAAACAACTGAAAGACAAAGGGCTTCATCACACAGTGCCCCCTAAGCTGACAAACACTAAGGATATAATCCAGCTTCCATCCTTATTTGATTTAGGAGTTCTTTCCACAAGATGAACCCTCAGCTATGCCCCTTCAAAAATGGACATAAATCTACATTTATAGACTTAAGCCAGAGTACCTGCCCATTGGAAAAAAAATCATTCTTGGAACAAGAGCAGAAGCACACGAGATATAGAGGAGCAACAAGAAGTTCTGCAACCCATGAGGAGAAATATCGAACCTCACAACAACTGTGTTTATATGGGAAGCTTAGATGATATTGACCCAGCTCCAATGTCAAGTTGACATCTGGCATTTTTACCATCTAGCCAATCAATCAAGCCAGACCACCTTGCCTCTGAGAACCCCATACAGTTGATGACCTGTAACATAGCTGGCTGGAAAGGGATGGTTGATAGTGGACTAATAAGCTTTCTCTCTAGATTTGACGTAATAGCCTTTCAAGAAACCTAGCTAACCGAAGTGGACGAACCAGTACAATTGCCAGGCTTTCAGGGATGGGCCTCCCCAGCCCTAAAAACAAAGAACAAAGGGAGATCCTCTGGTGAGCTATGCATTCTTATAAAGCAAGAGTTGCAATGGCAGGGAGATAAATTATATAACGAAGATAAATATCCATACTTTCTAGCTGTCAAATTTGAATATGACCAGTTTGAGTTAATATTGGTAAATGTGTACATTCCTCCAAGCACATCCCAGCACTATAATTCTGAATATTGGATGGGCTTGGAAGTTATCTTAGAAGATATATCTATACTGTACCCTCAGTCCATAGTGGTATTATTAGGAGATCTGAACGCTAGACTGGGTTCCTCTCTGTATGAGCTTGCCCAGAAGAAGGGAATCCCAGGGGAGTTCTTTGATAACCATCCTCAGTGGCTCTTGAGAGACTGTAAAAGTAATGCCGCTGGCCTGCTCCTAGTCTCCTTAATTTTTAAGGGTAATCTCCAAATTTTGGGAGGTAAGGACAAGAATTATACATACCCTTATACATACCACTCAGCCAATTCAGGTAGTGTACTGGATCTCTTTTGTGTGTCTAGAGATAAGGCTGACTTCTTCTCAGAGGTCACAGTACACCTTAGCGACAATAGCGACCATCAGCCTGTAAGTGTGACATTGCGAGGCCACTCAGATATAAGACCATATAACATGGCTGACAGATGGCTCACCAAAAAGGTAGAGGTGACCCAAAATAAAAGGTTAATTTGGGCCAAAGTTGATACTAAGGCAATATTAGAATGCCTTAAAACAGAGAATGCTACTAAGTGGGCTAGAACAATAGAACAAGTCATCTACTACTGACTGGATGTCAGCCTTCAATGCATTCTCCAATCTTTGTAACATACTGAAGAAACACCTAACAGCTAAACCTACTACAAAAAGAGCCCAAGTGGGTAGACCTTGCTGGTTTGATCCTGATTGCCAGCGACAGAAAAAGAAATTGAAGGCAGCCATGAGGCTTGCCCAGAGGAATCCTACTGCCCATATACAAGCTAAGATGCTGCACACAAGAAGGGAATATAAAAAAAACTATAACATTAAAGAAAAAACGTTTTGCCATTTCAATCTGGTCAGAACTTGAGTTGGCTGCCAGAAGTCATAATTCAGTATTATTTTGGCACTCTGTAGCAGGTATCCTGAAGGAACGGAGATTTGTATTTGACATACCAATCTCTGCTGCGGACTGGGAGAATTATTATCAGTGCTTGTTTGCCCCCACCGAACCGGTAAAGAAATTATTTTTAAACAGTGATTTGGTAAATCCTAGAACTCTTCCCCCTTGGCCACCAGTCTCAGAAAAGGAGATACAGTCCATCATTAAAAGCTTAAAGAGCAATAAAGCCCCAGGAGAGGATTTTTTACCAGCAGAATTATTTAAGAAATTTCCCAACTGGTGGGGCCCTGTATTAGCAGGTCTTTTTACACACATAAATAACACCTGCCATATACCAGATGGGTGGAAGATGGCAATAGTTGTCCTCATATATAAAAAAGGGAATAAAAAGGATCCTAGTAATTATAGGCCCATCAGCCTGATTGATATTGTAGCAAAAAAATATGCTAGGTACCTTTTGAACAGAATTGAAATCTGGGTAGAGGAAAACAACATCCTCACAGAAGAACAAGCAGGTTTTAGACAAAACAGATCTACTATTGATAACTGCTTTGTCTTGAACCATCTAATTGCCAAATATGCCTATAAGAGGAGACCCTGTTTGCTGCTTTCATAGACCTTACAGCAGCATTTGATATGGTAAATAGAGACGTACTATGGAGTAAATTGACATCTCTTAAAATAGAACCCAGACTCCTGGCTTTGATTAAAGCCCTTTACACAAGTACCTGTTTGAGGGTGCGGTATGGGGTTAATGGGGCCCTGACTAACAGAATTCACACAAATAAAGGGATAAGGCAAGGGTGTATCCTGGCCCCATTATTATTTAATTTATACATCAATGACTTGCCAGGGTTAATGAAAGATACCATGGTACACATGCCGATGATCCTAAATACTTACTGTAACAGCTTGCTTTATGCTGATAATATGATTTTATTATCATACTCACAAGTAGGATTATGTAGGCTATTAAGAAGATTCAGCTCTTATTGCCAGGATAACTCCCTAATCATTAGCAAATCTAAATCTTCCAAGAAGAAACCATCAGAGACATAAGTGGCAATTAGATGGTGAACCAATTGAGCAGGTTAATACCTTTGTATATTTGGGAGTAACTTTTTCCAAGACTGGATCTTGGCCTGCCATCATCAATGGAGTACATTTAGAGCAAAAGCCCATTTGAATTTATTGCTCAAACTAAAGAACCATAGTTACCCAGGGTCCCTAGCTCCATTACTCAAGGTTTATAAGGCTAAGGCGCCATGCGGGGGAATGCCAAGGGCTACCCATCTCTTTCCCCCCCACCTTGCCGGAGTCCCAGTTTGACTGCAAGATTCCGTGCTGCCTCACCTATTCCTCAGCCAGCAGTGATGCCAAGCCCTGTATCCCAACCAAGCCCTCTGCCGTGGCCTTGGGCTCCCAGTCCAGGAGCTTGGTGAAGGGAAGTCTGGAGGGTGGTTTGGCCACATTCCCAGGACCAACAAGTAGCTCAGCAGCAAATGCAGGTGGCCCTGCCATGATTTGAGCCACCTCCCATCAAGTCCACTTTTTTTAAACAATATTTTATTATTTTTTTATAATCACAAATCCTTAATATTTTATCAACATGTCTGAATTCCAATATTTAGCTTACTAATACATGTTAAACTCCTTTCTCTCTACCTCATTTTTCTAGCCATTGATAAAATGTATCCCATGTTCTAAAGTATTCTGAATCTTCTTTTTCATTTTCAGTGTAAGTCTGTCCATTTCTGCACAGTCCAAAATTTTCTTAATTATCTCTTCCTCTGCTGGTAATTCTTCATCTTTCCAATGATAAGCAAATACAATTCTTGCTGCAGTTAGTACATGTAACATTAAACATACACATTTCCTCTGCCCAGAAGCTAACCAAGTTGTTTTTGAAACACATATATCAGTTCCATGGACCCCCCAAAGTGGATTATATCTGACAGTTTACTGCAAAATTCTGGAGGGAGTTCATTAAACTGATTGAGTTGACTCAGGAGCTTTCGTCGGCTTTTCATCAGAGTACAAATGGAGCAGCTGAAAAAGTTAACACAATGGTGGAACAGTACCTCAGATGCTATGTTAATTACCAGCAGACTAATTGGGCTGACCTCCTGCCTTTCATGGAGGTAACCTACAACAATACTGTGCACAATAGCACTGGACTCACTCCATTTAAAATAGTAATGAGTCATTACTATTATCATTTGTAGGCGAATGACTGCCATGGTGCGGCAACTTTTGTAATTTCGGGACTTTTTCGTAAACACTGGGGGGGCGCTTATTGTGTAACTTTGAATGTTTGCTAAGGGAATGCTCATAATTCAGGGATTACCTGTACACATTGTTAGCATGATCCTGAATTGATGCTAGATATTAGGGATATATCAGTTATTCTCAGTATTTGAATCTAATCACGTAGAAAAATTCTTCATATAGATGGGCCAAACAATTATCATGTAACACTGCAGAGGTGGATTATCGATACATATTGTTTATCAACATTTGAATTTCTTTCTTATTTTGTCAAAGAGACAATGATATTCAATCAATCTGGTAAAAAAATAGATTTGAAAACATGTTGTTTCCGATATTATTATCAGCCTTTTTCTTTGAGTAATTATAAATGAGATTATTCTTCCTCTCTAATAGAATGTATTATGGAATTCATCAAAGATGTCTTCTCTCATATTTAACTTGTTTTTGAATTCATTACTTATTAGACATAATACCTCATAATACCCAGAGCATGCAAAGGACAGGAACTAAACTAATTGTTATTGTAGCTTGATAGTGTACGGGCTCTTGCAATCATCATTAAAAGTTTCAAATTCAATTTCCAAATCCAATCCAACAATCTAAATTTCCAACGGCTTTTGTTGTACTTTAAATATACAATAGTGCAGTATAATGCTAAAATGGAGTTTAATTTTTAACTTCAATGCTGTTAAATGTAAGAGGCAATCATTCATAAAGTAATATCTTTGTCAATTTGAATATTCCAAACTGTGTAACTGTCAGGCGCAAGCAACCAGATCCACATCTGAAGAGTTGAATTAAGACTACTTTATTTCACTGATCTCTCCGCCTTGCCTGGCTGGTAGTTTCCCAAATATAACACAGATTAATGGTGTTACTTTTTAATTTAGTTATTTTAATTAATAAATAAATAGTTGAAAATACCACAGTTTGAATCTAATGAATATAGCCTCATATCTCTCTCTGTCTCTCTCTCTGTCTCTCTCTCTGTTAATTCTGTTTAGATGCTTTAGATACATCAATAAGTGATTAGACTCCAAGCTTATTTCTTCCAGAGTTATAACTTGCATATCAATATAAAGGTTTTAATTTTCCTAAGTTTTAATTATATCATTAAACATATTGATTAACCACCATACTGTTTAAATTCCATATTATTCCTGAAATGACTACTGTATTGAATATATATTATTTTAGGCCAAATTACAGAGCTATTATTAAGCACTTTTGGCTTAATAATTTTACATAATTCTAATTATTATAAGTAAATTTTAAAAAATGATTCTTCTCATGAGAAATGATCCTTTGAAATAATATTTATTTTAAAACAGTAGATAATATCAGAACCCATTCCTATTTCTTTTCTGTCTATCCCCTCTGACCCAAATAAAATCTCACCTCTCCCTGGGTTCTGCCATACTCACAAAGGGGAGCGGGGATGTGCCCACAGGTTTATTGCTTCTGCTTCTTCTATCTGCTACAATGGAACCTCTTGCTTTCATTTATTACCTCTGTGTCTACTACTCGCTACAGTGTAACAATTTACTTCCTGTGTTATCTCTCTCTCTCTGAACTTTTTTTTTTAACTGAAAAGTTTTACAATACAGTTTTTTAAAATAGAAAAAAACTCCCTCCCCGCCCTCCCCTCCCCCAACCCTCCCCTCCCCTTCCCCCTCCCCGACTTCCCAGAGCTGAATACAGGGTATAAACTTACAAACTTATGCTAAAATATGCTAACAACAAAAATAAAACATTAAATTCTATCGCACTTTAACTCTCCATAATCATAACTATATTACTAACAAATAAGAAATAACTAATAATACATCATATAAAACCACTACTTATTCAAATGCTAAGTGAAACTTTTTGGTCCCGTATTTATTCTGAATATATTCAATCCATCTTCTCCATTCCACAATATAACTCTATTGTTCTTTCAAATGTGCTGAAATCTTTGCCATTTCCGCCAAGTTAGAGACTTTCAAAGTCCACTCTTCTATAGTCGGCAGTTCCTCCTTCTTCCAATATTGCGCTACTAAAAGTCTTGCTGCCGTAATTAAGTTCAACATCAATTTTGTATCTATAACAGTAGAATCTGTAATAATACCCAACAAAAACAACTGTGAAGAAAACCTTATCTTTTTCATAAAAATCTTCTGCATATTCCACCATATTTTAATCCAAAAACTTTTTTTTACAAGTCCACCATATGTGAAAATATGTTGTATCCTCACAACCGCACCTCCAACATTTGGGCTGGCAGTTCGGATACATACTTACTAGTTTTTTAGGGTCTAAATGCCACCTATAAAATATTTTATAAAAATTCTCTCTTAAATTTTGGGCCTGTGTAAATTTTACGTTTCTAACCCAAATCTTTTCCCAAGTATCCATTGTTATAACCTCCTGAAAATTCTGGGCCCACTTTATCATACAATCTTTAACGAGTTTCGTTTCTGAATCAATTTCTATCAATGCATTATATATCCTTCTTATATGTGCTTGACCTTGATCTCTAATTTGTTTTACCAAATTTCCATCAGTTATCAAAAAACCAACTTTCTGATCTTGCTTGTAACTGCCCATACAGAAACCAAGTTTGCACAATCTTTTCTTCTTTTAAAATATTATATGGCTTTAATTGCCATACATTCCTTTCTATCCTTAAAATTTCTTTATATGTAATCTCATCATGTTTAAATCCAACATTTATATTTTCTATTGCATGTTTAGGTATTGCCCAAATTGGTATTTTGTAATTTAACTTATGTCTATATTTTTTCCATACTCGCAACAGAGCATACCTTAATATATGTATCTTAAACACATTATCTACCTTCTTATCATACAATAAATATGCATGCCAACCAAATAACAAATCATAACCCTCAAGATTTAATAATCTCCCTTGTGTTAAATTAAACCAATCGCTTATTGATGATAAAGCAGCAGCCTGATAATATAGTTTAAGATTAGGCATTTTAAGACCACCTCTTTCACATGTATCTTGCATTATCTTAAATTTAACTTGTAGCTTTTTCCCTGCCCAAACAAATTTATTAATACCTTTCTGCCATTCCTCCAAATTTAAATTCTTTTTAAGTATAGGTATCATTTGAAACAAAAATAAGAATTTTGTCAAGACATTCATTTTGACTGCTGCAATTCTTCCCAATAAAGATAATTGTAATTTTTTCCAGACATCTAACTCTTTTTGTGTTTTTAACCATAACGATTCATCATTATTCTTATATAACTTCACATTTGAAGCTGAAAGGTAAACCCCCAGATATTTAGTCTTTTTAACTATTTCAAATCTCATTAACTCTTCTAAAACAACCTTTTGTTCTATAGTCATATTCTTAGACAATACTTTAGTTTTTTGTGCATTTATCTTAAATCCAGAGACTTTCCCATATGACATTATTATCTCCATCAACTCTACAACTAAGTAAGTCGGTTGCCTTACTGTAATAACCAGGTCATCCGCAAATGTTTTCAGTCTATAATCCTGATCTCTTATTTTAATTCCCTTAATTTTATTTGAGTCTCGTATTTTAGTCAATAATATTTCCAATGTTAAAACAAACAGCAAGGGTAACAACGGACACCCCTGTCTTGTATCCTTCCCAATATTACATATTTCTGTCAAACTACTATTAACTATTATTTGAACTGTTTGTTTCTGATATATTGCTCTGATAGATTGTAAAAATTTTTCCCCAAACTCCATTTTCTCCAATGCTTTAACTAAAAATTGCCAATCCAATTGATCAAAGGCTTTTTCAGCATCCAAAAAGATCAGCGCTGCAGAGACCTGGTTATTTCTATCCAAAAATTCCAATAAATCTACAATGTGTCTCACATTATTCTTCATTTGTCTACAACTGAGTCCTTCGGGAAAGGGCGGTATATAAATGTAATAAAATAAATAAATAAATAAAATAACTTATAAATCCAGTTTCTTAATTCCTCTGCCAAAAAAGCAAATTCTTTTCTTTTCCTTAAAATTCTTGGAGGAATCTCTTTCAGAATTAGAACTTCTTGCTCTGTAACTGTAAATCTATTATTGTAGAAGGCTTGAATAACCTCATTTCTAATTGCTCTCTTCGTAAAATAAACCACGACATCTCTAGGTAACTTTCTTTGTCTTGCAATCCAAGAATTAACATGAAATATTTTATCTATATCCGCCATAATATCTTCTGCTGAACACTCCAAAACCTGTTCAAGAGCCTGCACCAATATTTCTTTCAAATTTTCCTTAGGATCTTCTTTCAAACCTCTGATTCTCACAGCAAACTCCATTTTGCGGTACTGTAGCATTATCACATCATCATCAATCTTTTCCATCACAGTTTCAGCATCTTGCATTTTAGCATCTAATCTCATGTTATTTTGACTAAGTTCTTCCAGACTAAGGTCATCCAGACGTTCAATACACACTGCCAATCCTTGAAATGCAGCCAAAATGTCTGCTCTTATCTCAGTATTCTTCTCCTCAATAAGTTCAGCTATTTCTTGGGATTATACTTTTAAAGCATCCTGCAAATCTTTTATTGTTAAAGCTGGTGCGGGTGCCGCAGGAGGAGGCATCAAAGCCTGTAATGAAGACTGCTGAACTGGTGAAGCACCAGCACTTCTAGGAACTTTGGATGGTTTGGAAGCCATTTTAGCACCGCTTAATTCTATTGCACACTTTCACTTTCCGCACCGCTTGAAACTTTTTCCACAAAATACTCTGAGTTAAAGTTCAAATACTTGCTATTACAGCATTCTCCTGCACAGCTCTGCCTGCATCCAGGTAATCCACATTTAGCTCTCGATGGCAGGGATGGTTGCAGCATCCTGCTCTGCTCCAAAGCCTTGGAGCAGAGGCGTCCCGGAGTCCAGAGCAAATTGAGGCTTCGGGGGGCTCACACCCTTCAACCACCAGAGTTTAAACTCTGGCGATCTAGGGGAGCTCTACCCCTGCCTAAGTGCTCACCCCCTCCTCTTCTCCCAAGGAGTGGGTTTCCGAGCCGCCAAACAGCTGATCGTTGCCATTTTTGGCAGCTCTACGGAAAACAGTGGGGCTGATGGACGAGACGGCCGCCATCAACGGAGCCTTGCCACCCGGAAGTCCCTCTCTCTCTCTGAACTTTATCTCTCTAAACTGTCAGCTCGAACAAGGGAGGGAATAAGGAATGCATTCTCAGTGCCTGCTTTATTTCTACGCCCTCAGAAGAAGGTGTGAAGAGCCGCTGACCATCGCTGCATGAACTGGAGATGGGCCAATGTTATCTCCCCTTTTCTTAATGGATCTAACACCTGGGGACTGGCTGTCCCATACCGGCCGGGCGAACTATGGGGTGGAGTCTTACTTGGGGATACTTTAATCTATTGCTCTGCATGGGAAATCTCAGATCCTGTCTATTATTCCTGCTATCAACTACTCTTAAAAAAAATTCCTGTTGGAAGAAATTGTTTCCAAGAGTTCTGCTTTCTTAAGATGTGGGCTTGAAGTGGGTCCTGATATTAGGACATCAAATCTCACCTCTCCATGGGTTCTGCCACACTCACAAAGGGGAGCAGGGATGTGCCCACATGTTTATTGCCTCTGCTTCTTCTATCCGCTGTAATGTAACCTCTTGCTTTCATTTATTACCTCTGTGTCTGCTACTCACTGCAGTGTAACAATTTGCTTCCTGCATTATCTCTCTTTCTGAACTTTATCTCCCTAAACTGTCAGCTAGAACAAGCAAGAGAATAAGGAATGTATCCTCAGTGCCTGCTTTATTTCTACGCCCTCAGAGGAAGGTGTGAAGAGCCGCTGACCATCGCTGCATGAACTGGAGATGGGCTGATGTTATCTCCCCTTTTCCCAATGGATCTAACACCTGGGGATTGGCCGTCCTATACCGGCTGGGTAAAGTATGGGGTGGAATCTTACTTGGGAATACTTTAATCTATTGCTCTGCATGGAAATCTCAGATACTGTCTATTATTCCTGCTATCAACTGCTCTTAATAAAAGTTCCTGTTGGAAGAAATTGTTTCGCAGAGTTCTGCTTTTTTAAGATGTGGGCTTGAAGTGGGTCCTGACATTAGACAGGATCTGCAGTAATAGTCAACCTGGAAAAAAGACCCTTACCAAGGGACTTTGCAAAAACTACACTGTCAGATGAGGCAGGGAAGGAAGAACCCACCGCGAAGGGGGAGCCCTTCCTCCAGTCAGGACCATGCCAGCTGTAGGGATCTGAGACATCCTAGTCCTCGGAAAAAGAATTGGTGCAAATGTGCAGCCACAAACCTTGGTGGTCAATAGGCATTGGGAAGAAAGACGAGTTGGAGAAGAGATCAAGAAAGGTGACCTTGAGACGAGGCAGCCACCAACCTGGATGGAAGCAAGAAATGGAGAGAACTCTTCACCTTAGCAAAGAGGAAGGAGATTGTGTGCAGCACTCAAATTGGATCCTAAAGAAAGCTATTGACCTGATGAAAAAAACACTTGGCTCTCTTGGGGATGAGAAATCTGAACCCTGCGGCCGCAACACTAACTTGGATTGTGGCCAGAGTTTGAAGACCCCTGCTGTATACAGTGAGATGGACAGTGTATAAATTTGATTAATATATAAATCATATGTTGCTTATATTCTATCAGAGCAATAAACTACAATAAATGATTTCACAGCAGCTGTTTGGACTCCAGCTCCAGGATGTTTCACCAAGCTTTCCAAAACTGCTTTGGTTCAGAGAGGTTTCCCCTCAGGGCATGTAGACTTCTAAAAGCAGGCCTCCAACTCCTATGAAGAGTTGGTGAGGGGAGCCAGTAAGTGCATTGCTGCTCCTGTCTCTTCTCCCACTGTTTAAGCTCCCATATATTTGAGATTTTGCACATGCCCTCAGCCTGAGAGGCTGGGAAGGTTGCACACTGGCCCTTAATGGACAGCCGTAAGATTGAGCTGAGCTTTTTAGCTCTCTGAAATTGAGAGTAAGAATGAATCTCCAATGATACAAACCCATGAGGATTCCCAAGAGGAAACATGGGTAATAATATATCTCAGACCCACTACTTTCCAGTGGTGGTTCTATATTATAGTGACATTCTGGCCTTTGAGGTTTTGCTCTTTGATTGATATGCATATGAATATTAAGTACTTTAATTAACAAAGTGGAGTGTGACCTTCAGTGATTTGTGAAACACCAGTAAATCAGCATTTAATTTGTCTATCTAAAATCAACGAACAAAATATCCCTGCCTTTGGGATACAGAATTCTTTTCATTATTGGATGATTCACTAGACGTTTGCCTAACAGAAGTCCACTATGCCTAAGTATTTTTGATCACAAAATAACTGATTGTTTAAATCTTTTCAGGCATTCATACCCTCTAAGCTCCGTGTCAAAATGAATGTCTACAGACATGATTCACATTTTCTTTGGATATAGTAAAACTGAAAGTAAAACAAGAAGTTATTGATCTATGTTTGGACTTATACCTTAAATGCAATTCACTGAAGTGCATTCTTGATTTTTAATTTGTGATACCCTTAGCTACTGTAACATTAACATTTGATTTCATCATGTTTCCAGTAGTGGGGTCACTAACTACATTTACATGGATTTCTTATAAGATTACCTCAATTCTCTGCTCAAATTCTGAACCAAAACCAACCTGGTTTTAAGGAGAAACTTCCTGACAGTGAGGACAATTAACCAGTGGAACAGCTTGCCCCCAGAAATCGTGGGCACTCCATCACTGAAGATTTTTAAGAAGAGGCTAGATAGTCACTTGTCTGAGATGGTATAGGACAGGTTCTCCTGCTTGAGCAGGGGGCTGGACTAGAAGACCTCCAAGGTCCCTTCCAGCTCTATTCTATTCTATTCATTGCATTATGAATAGTGTACTGCATTAGGTTAAAAGGAATGTGGTTTTGGTTCAAAATTTGGTCAGAGAATTGAGATAATATCTCAACTTCTCCCTTTAATCCTCTGATTAGTAATATAAACTCCCCTCTAATAAATCAGAACCCCAATTTTCTTCAGCCTTATTCTGGCTTTCTTCCTTTGCCAACTAGCTTTCCATGTTAGTGCTTTTAGATAATCAAATAGCTCTCCCCCTTATTATTATATATATTATTTGAAATAAGAAAGACCATTTAGTTGCCATTTTTTTGGAAGGGCTAGCCCATTTGTATTCATTAAATCATCTCCCTATTATTCCAATTCCCCATGATTGTCCTGATATATTTATCTTCCATTCAATCTGTTCTTCTTCTTTCTCAAATTTCTTCTGATTTATATAGAAAGTCTTTTCCATTTTCAGTGTTGTCACTGCCTTTTCTAGATTTTCCATTAATTGTATTTGTTGGTCAACTGAGTCCTCTGTCTTAGTATTTGATTGTTCCACTTCTTTTGTTATCTTCTGCATCATTAGTTCTTTGGTTGTAGTCAAAATTTGGGTTTGTGTATCTAAGCTGGCATCTTGTTCTTTTATGTTGGGTCTTATTTTGTCACAAGCTGAAAGAATGGTTTCATGTATTGCTTTCAACATGGAAAGGATCTTTTCCTGGTCTTCATCCACATTCTCTTAATAATGTGTTAATCTGAGGACTTTAAAATCATACGTTAAAAATAATTTTATAACTAGCTGTGGGACCTCTATTTTACGTGTTTATAGGTAGTCTTTATAGTAGAAGTCGTTTGTCAAGTAAAATTTTATAGTCCAAGGTATTTCATCATCTCATATAATAACCAATGTTCCTCAAATGAAGAGATAGGAAAGCAATTCCCAAAATATAACTCTGAAAGTCAGTAAAGATTTACATTCATAGTTCAAGCAACCCAGTTATGCCACATAGAGGTTCTCTTTACAGCCGAGTTTCTCACAGGTGATATCAAGGTCGACAGAGTTTTATCTGAAGTCTGGGCTTCAAACCAAGTCTCTTTTAGGCAATAACAAGTTGTAATACTAAACTTTGCCACAAGATGTCACCGATGCTGTTTAAAACTTTTTAAATCCCCCATTTTTATAATAGTTTTTCAAAGTTTATTTCTTTTTTTTTTAGGTAAAAATCAGCATATCCAGTAGAAATAGGAATAAGAAAACTTTTAGGAAAACTTTTTAGTCCCCAAGTTTCAAAAGTATATGCATCCAATTAGATTAAAGTTGTTTTTATAATTGCTTTATTTCCCCTGGGTAGTCAGTTGGTGCTGATCTTAGAGGGTGGGGCAGGAATTCCCTCCCCTTTCTCCTCACAGGGGGAAAAATACTTAGAGCAGCTTTTGCAGGAAAGATATTTAGAGTCTTAAAGAGAAGATCAGATCTCAACGAGTTTCATCCATGTTGCTTTAAAGGTGCTTGATAGTAATTTTGACTTCAGCTGTCAGCAACTTAATGACGAGCCATATTGCTGGTGCCGGTCTTTCCCCTGCTGGTTTGGAGAGCTGCCCTGGATCAAGCGGAAGGGCTGCCACTCTACCACAATCAAGCAGGGATCCTCTCCTCACTCGTCACCCCTACAGGGTGAGTTTCAACCCTTTCCAGGGTACCCCAATGGGATGAAATTGGATGCTGAAAATGGTGTTCGCCTCCATGTGTCCCGGGCAATCCTCTTCGTCCTCGCTGAGACAGAGAGGCCTTTCCATCTCCTCCTTCCAGCCTGGCCGATGATTGCCCCATTTGAGTGTCACCTTTCTGGCCTTCTTCTCCCAGTCTTCCTTCCTTCCAACGTCCATCAACCACTTGGGCTTGTGGTGGCATTCTGTTACCATCTCCTCTTCTGAAGAGCTCGAGGATCCGAAGCTGGAGTATTTGCAGGTCTGCTCGGTGGGAGGCTCCCCCCCCCCAATGGCAGGTTCCTCTCTATTCCATTGTCTGACATGATTTGCCAAGTCCACAAGTAAGGGCTTTCCTTCTGGGCTGACTATTACTGCAGATCCCATCTAATGTCAGGGGCCACTTCAAAACCTCATCCCAAGAAAGCAGAACTCGTGAAAGCAGTTTTTTCTAAAAGGAACTTTTATTAGGAGAAGCTGATAGTAGGCATACTAGACAGGATCTGAGGGTTTCCCACTCAGATCAATAGGTTAAAAGTGTCCCAAGCAAACCCCACTCCAATAGCTCATCTGGTCAGTTCAAATGGGCCAATCCTTACATGTTAAGTCCATTGTGGGAAAGAGCTGATAATGCTGGTCTTTCCCCAGCTTGCAGTGTTGTTCACACCTTTCCTTCCAAAAGCAGAGATAAACCAGTTGCCCGGAGGTGCATTCCTTTCTCTTCCCCGCTTCGAGCTGACATCAAGGTGTGTATGCAGAGACAGCAAAAGTGTTACATTATAGCAATAGAGAAAACAAAGAAACAGCCTGCAGTGTTTCGCCCCTCCCCTTCAGGAGCATGGCAGAACCCAGAAGAATAGAAAGAGAAGAGTTAGAAAAAACCCCTTTTCTGACATTACCTTTTTATGTACACATTGCTTCCATAAGGGGACATTAGTCACTTCTGTTAACTATAAGATCAGCCTTCTTCAATCACAGAATGTAAGAGATGTTTGAGATCAACTAGTAGTTGAATGCTTTGTCCACCGTAGGAATTCACGAGATGGCCATGTAACCTCTGTTTAATACTTGCAGGAAAGACAATCTACAATCTATACTTGAAGAGAACTATTAAGTCTCAGCACAGTCATTGTGTTCAAACTAATCATACTCAATGCCTCCAAATATTCCTCATGAGTTTTTCCTTTCAGACCTTTATAAATTTGGCTATTCTCCTTTAGATATGTTTCAGATTCCCAATGTCTTTCTTAAATATGATGGCTAGAACTGGGTATGGAATTGAAATATATCATTGGGTATCATCAGTTTATCTTGAAAAAGTTGCTTGTAGTGAGGAACTGTTTAATCCATTTACTAACTGTCATATCCAGGCATTACAATGTTCCTCCAAATTATCTTTGAATGGCTATAATTCTGAAAATAATCCACAACTGAAGTTTTAGACACAATAATCTAAAATGATTGGGTTTAGCTGGGCCTTTCTGATCCTGATATTTTCACAAATGTTTACTGTTGGGGCTTCTTTCCTAAATAATTTTGAACAGCAATGAAATCTTATAAAACAATTATATACTGCTCAAAAAAATAAAGGGAACACTTAAACAACACAATGTACTGTATTTAATATTAGGATGTCTTATTTTCTGTTCCCTTTATTTTTTTGAGCAGTATACTATAAATAGATCACTCTGAAAATTTTCTTAACTAAGTTCAGTAACTGCTGATGATAGAATTTCATGCTCACTGAGGATCCTCCTTTATGGTGTTCTGTCACAATCCTTTTTTGCCTTTTCAAATAAATTATGTCAGTGACAGCAGATTATGAAGGTAGCAATGACATCTATATGTCACACTTTTATTTAGAGGGCAAAGACTGTGATGGGGAGAATGTATTAAAAGTAGGGTCATCTATGATAATTAGTTACATAGGAAAGATTTCTAATTATTCTGAAGGCATTAAGACATTCTGAAAAATTGAAGCTTCCGATTTGCCAATGCTGCCAATATGGATGCTTGGAGGATGGCTCTCATCCTCCACGTCCAGTTTCGCATCGCTGGGGGATTCTAAAAGGGCTGAAGAGTCGCCCTGGAGGGGCGACCAGCAAGAAAGGGCTTTTGCAGAAATGCAGGGGAGCCGCAACTCTCCCATTAGTGCCTGCATTCCCTTTGAACTGGCAGACGAAAGCCCAGCCATAGCAATACTGCTGGTCACTAGGCTGCAGACAGCCGAAGCCACACTTACCACCAGGCTACATTAAAACAGCGTGGAAGAGACCCGGTAAGATCAACCTCTCTTATACTCCAATCTTCTTCTTTTCACCTAAATAAGCTGCTAAGTACCTTCCCCCCTGCAGAGAGGAAGGGGGGATTTCAACCCTCCATTCAGAATCAGTGGTGATTGAACTTCCAGGGGTGATTTAAAAAGAAATGTTGAAGAAAGGAATTGGACCTCAACTAGAACTTTATTCCTTAAAAAAAACTTGTGGACTAAAAGCTTTTGAGTATTTATTCTTTCCAGTTGGGACCCTAGTGATAGGTGGGTCTAGGACAACTTGCCGCAGCTGCCTCACCAGGACCACACTGCCGGAGTCCCCCAGACCCTGGATGCCCTGCCCTTGCATCTTGCCATGGGATTACTCACCCTGGCCGACTTGCCAAGTGGGACAATTGGCCATGCAGAAAATTCACCAAATGCCAGAGGCAAGGAAGAACCTCCTCCTCCTTTCTCTCCCTCCTCTGAAAAGTTTATCTCTCACCCTTTCTCATTAGCACAAAGGGGGAAGAGGCAGCATGTTGTTGTCCCTCATTTCCTGCCCAAATGTATATTTGTTGTTGTTAGCTGCGAAGTCGTGTCCGACCCATCGCGACCCTATGGACAACATTCCTCCAGGCCTTCCTGTCCTCCACCATCCTCTGGAGTCCATCCAAGCTCACGCCTACTGCTTCAGTGACTCCATCCAGCCACCTCATTCTCTGTCGTCCCCTTCTTCTATTGCCCTCGATCTTTCCCAGCATTAGGCTCTTCTCCAGTGAGTCCTTCTTTCTCATTAGGTGGCCAAAGTATTTGAGTTTTAGCTTCAGGATCTGGCCTTCTAAAGAGCAGTCAAGATTGATCTCCTCTAGGACTGACCGGTTTGATCGCCTTGCAGTCCAAGGGACTCGCAGGAGTCTTCTCCAGCACCAGAGTTCAAAGGCCTCAATTCTTTGGCGCTCAGCCTTTTTTATGGTCCAACTTTCACTGCCATACATTGCAACTGGGAAGACCATAGCCTTGACTATACGCACTTTTGTTGACAGGGTGATGTCTCTGCTTTTTAGTGTGCTGTCTAGATTTGCCATGGCTTTCCTCCCGAGGAGCAAGCGTCTTTTAATTTCTTGGCTACAGTCCCCATCTGCAGTGATCTTGGAGCCCAGGAAAATAAAATCTGTCACTACCTCCATTTCTTCCCCATCTACTTGCCAGGAACTGAGAGGGCCAGATGCCATGATCTTGGTTTTCTTAATGTTAAGTTTCAACCCAACTTTTGCACTCTCCTTCTTCACCTGCAACAAGAGGCTCTTTAGTTCTTCTTCACTTTCTGCCATTAGAGTGGTATCATCTGCGTATCTAAGGTTGTTGATATTTCTTCCGGCAATCTTAATTCCTGCTTTTGATTCATCTAGCCCAGCCTTTCTCATGATGTTCTCTGCATATAGGTTAAATAGGCAGGGCAACAGTATACAGCCTTGCCAGACTCCTTTCCCAATTTTGAACCAATCAGTGGTTCCATGTCCAGTTCTCACTGTTGCTTCTTGACCCGCATATAGGTTACTCAAGAGGCAAATAAGATGGTCTGGTACTCCCATCTCTTTAAGAACTTGCCACAGTTTGTTATGATCCACACAATCAAAGGCTTTAGCATAGTCAATGAAGCAGAAGTAGATGTTTTTCTGGAACTCCCTAGCTTTCTCCATGATCCAGCGTATGTTGGCAATTTGATCTCTAGTTCCTCTGCCTCTTCGAAATCCTGCCTGTACTTCTGGTAGTTCTCGATCCACATACTGCTGAAGTCTAGCTTGTAGGATTTTAAGCATGACTTTACTAGCATGAGAAATGAGTGCAATGGTGCGATAGTTTGAACATTCTTTGGCACTGCCTTTCTTTGGAATTGGAATGTAAACTGATCTTTTCCAATCCTGTGGCCACTGTTGAGTTTTCCAAATTTGCTGGCAAATTGAGTGTAGCACTTTTACTGCATTGTCTTTTAAGATTTTGAATAGCTCAGCTGGAATACTGTCACCTCCACTAGCTTTGTTGTTGCTCAGTTTTTCTAAGGCCCACTTCACTTCACATTCTAGGATGTCTGGCTCGAGGTCAGTGACCACCTCACTGTGATTATCAGGGATGTTAAGCTCATTCTTGTATAGATCTTCTGTGTAATTTTGCCACCTCTTCTTGATCTCTTCTGCCTCTGTTAGGTCCCTGCCATTTTGGTCCTTTATCATGCCCAGTTTTGCATGAAACGTTCCCTTCATTTCTCTAATTTTCTTGAAAAGATCTCTGGTCCTCCCTATTCTATTGTTTTCTTCTATTTCTTTGCACTGTTCATTTAAGAAGGCATTCTTATCTCTTCTAGCTATTCTCTGGAATTCTGCATTCAATTGGGCGTATCTTTCTTTTTCTCCCTTGCCTTTCGCTTCCCTCCTTTCCTCAGCTATTTGCAAAGCTTCCTCAGACAGCCATTTTGCTTTCTTGCATTTCTTTTTCTTTGGGATGGTTTTGGTTGCTACCTCTTGTACAATGTCGCGAACCTCTGTCCATAGATCTTCAGGCACTCTGTCTATCAGATCTAATTCCTTAAATCTATTTGTCACCTCTACTGTATATTCAACAGGGATATGATTTAATTCATACCTGAGTGGCCTAGTGCTTTTCCCTACTTTCTTCAGTTTAAGCCTAAACTTTGCAAGGAGAAGCTCATGGTCTGAGCCACAGTCAGCTCCTGGTCTTGTTTTTACTGACTGTATAGAGCTTCTCCATCTTTGGCTGCAGAGCACATAGTCAATCTGATTTCTGTGTTGACCATCTGGTGATGTCCATGTGTAGAGCCGTCTCTTGGGTTGTTGGAAAAGAGTGTTTGCTATCACCATCGTATTCTCTTGACAGAATTCTATCTGCCTGTGCCCTGCTTCATTTTGCACTCCAAGGCCAAACTTGCCTGTTATTCCGGTTATCTTTTGGCTTCCTACTTTAGCATTCCAATCCCCCATGATGATAAGAACATCATTTTTTGGTGTTAGTTCTATAAGGTGCTGTAGGGCTTCATAGAACCGGTCAATTTCATCCTCTTCAGCACTGGTGGTTGGGGCATAGACTTGGACTACTGTGATATTGAATGGTTTGCCTTGGATTCGAACTGAGATCATTCTGTCATTTTGAGGATTGTATCCCAGTATTGCTTTTCCTACTCTTTTATTGACTATGAAGGCTACTCCATTTCTTCTGAGGGATTCTTGCCCGCAGTAGTATACCTGATGGTCATCTGAATTAAATTCACCCATTCCTGTCCATTTTAGTTCGCTGATACCTAAGATGTCGATGTTTAGTCTTGTCATCTCTTGTTTGACCATGTCCAGCTTTCCTTGATTCATGGATCTTACATTCCAGGTTCCTATGGAGAGAACATCTTTACAGCATCGGACTTTCCTTTCACCACCAGACACATCCAAAACTGAGCGTCCTTTCGGCTTTGGCCCAGTCGCTTCACTCTTTCTGGCGCTACTAGTACTAGCCCTCTGCTCTTCCCCAGTAGCATATTGGACGCCTTCCGACCTGAGGGGCTCATCTTCCAGCGTCATATCGTTTTGCCTTTTGGTACTGTCCATAGGGTTTTCATGGCAAAGATACTGGAGTGGGTTGCCATTTCCTTCGCCAGTGGATCACATTTTGTCAGAACTCTCGGCTATGACCTGTCCGTCTTGGGTGGCCCTGCACGGCATAGCTCATAGCTTCATTGAATTACGCAAGCCCCTTCGCCACGACAAGGCAGTAATCCATGAAGGGGCCAAATGTATATAGAAATAGAGTATTCTTCTCTAAGGGGAAGGAGGTCTCTACACCCTTTCCTCCCTCCCCTCCATTTATCCACTGGATCTCTTCCCCAAGTTTATCTTGGCTCTTAGCAAGTGTGGAGGGGGGGGGGGGGAGTCCCATCCAAAGACTAATCTGTTTAGATTTCAGGTCATGGGTCTTCTGGTGGTGTCCCCACTGAGGACAAACCTGCTGATCTTCCAATTCCTGAATCTCCCTGTTGTGTCCCATCCAAGGACCTGGATGGTTGCTTGCTATTCTTAGCACTGATTCTATACTGATATTACACAAACATGAACCTTAATTTTCTACAACAGGGACACACAATTGGTAGCCTAACAAAGCCTGGAGTGTAGCTTACAAATTTTCCCCAAAACAAAATTTTAATGTGATAGAAGGAAAATATTGTATCAAAAGCATCATGTTAACTGAACTTATTTTGTTTTGTAGTATTTTGCTTTGTTTTACAGTAATTAAGTTTCTTCCTTAACAAGATGGCAGTGCCTGGATTGGCTGCAGCTGCATTAGCTCTCGAAAGTGAAAGGTTTTTGGAGGGATATAAGGGATACAGGCCTCATGGTCAGGAAAGTTTTAATGTGTTTGAGCAAGGTAGTGAGACTAAGCTAACATACAACCAACAATCTTTGCTGGCATGGTGAGTTTTTAGCTGACCAGCTGGCCACTGTTCTCACAGACATCCTCAATATCTCATTGTATCAGGCCATGATTCCATCATGTTTTAAGACTGCAATTATTGTACCACATGCCTTAATGATTACCATCAAGTTGCACTCACTTCCATTATGATGAAATGTTTTGAGAGACTGGTAAAGGACTATATGGATTCACGCCTTCCCCCTACATTTCACTCATTACAGTTTGCCTAATGGAAGAACCGCTCTGTAGAAGATGCATTTTCCTGCATGCTTCACCTTAGCTTGGTGCATCTGGAGGGGAAGAATACTCATGTGCGAATGCTGTTTGTTGATTTTAGTTCAGCATTCAACACTATCATTCCTCAGTATCTGGTGAACAAACTGGGCCTATTAGGTTTTAATACTCCTTTATATAATTGGATACTTGATTTCCTTATTGAAAGGCTCCAGTTTGTGTGAGTTGGAAAGAAAGTTTCCAACTCCATCTCCTTGAGTACAGGTTCCCCACAGGTTATCCTGCTTGAGTCTCTACTTAAAAAGCTCCAGTGATGGAGCACCCACGATTTCTAAAGGCAAGCTGTTCCACTGATTAATTGTCCTCACTGTTAGGAAGTTTCTCCTTAATTCCGGGTTGCTTCTCTCTTTCATGAGTTTTCAACCACTGTTTCTTGTCCTGCCCTCTGGTGCTTTGGAGAATAGCATGACCCCCTCTCCTGACAGTGAGACAATTAACCAGTGGAATAACTTGCCCCCAGAAATCGTGCATGCTCCATCACTGGAGATTTTTTAAAAGAGGCTAGAGTGTCACTTGTCTGAGATGGTATAGGTTCTCCTGCTTGAGCAGGGGGCTAGACTAGAAGACCTCCAAGGCCCCTTCCAGCTCTATTCTATTCTAAATACTGGAATACTGATATCATGTCACCCCTATTTCTTCTTTTCTTTAGACAAGCCAAACCCAAGTCCTGCAGCCATTCTTCATATGTTTTAGTCTCCAGGCCCTGAACTTTTTCCAAGGTCTCAACGTCCTTTTTTGTAGTATGGTGACCAAAATTGGTTGCAGTATTCCAGGTGTGATCTTGATTCTATGCCTCTGTTTATGCAACCCAGGATTGTATTAGCTTTTTTGGCTGCTGCACCTGCACACTGCTGGCTCATAGTAAAGTGATCATCCACTAGGTCCCTCTTACTGTTTTTGAGCCAGGTCTCACCTAATCTGTACTTATATCTTTGATTTTTCCTGCCTAAATGTAAAACTTTGCTTTTCTCCACCTTGAAACTCATTTTGTTGGATAGGGCCCATTGTTCAAGTTTGTCAAGAATTTTTTGAATCTTGAGCTTGTCTTCTGGGGTGTTGGCTATTCCTGCCAGTTTAGTATCATCTGCAAATACAATGAGTTCCCCTTCTATTCCTTCATCTAAATCATTGATGAAGATCTTGAAGAATATCTTCATGCAGCTGTAGAGGTGGTCAACAGTATTAAGTATCTGGTGATGCAGATAACTAAGAATCTGAATTCATCTTTAGTGAAGTGTGCAAACCAGCATCTGCATTTCCTGCATCAGATGAGGAAAGGACATCTCTCTCCTTCTCTCCTGGCTACTTTTTACAGAGGCACGATTGAGAGCATTTTAACAAATTTCATCATTGTCTGGTTTGGTGGTGACAGTGCCTCAGATAGAAAGTCCATACAGAGATTGGTAAGAACAGCTGAGGAGATCAGAGGAAGTTCACTTC
The DNA here is from genome assembly GCA_024449315.1 of Daboia siamensis. Lineage (NCBI taxonomy): Eukaryota > Metazoa > Chordata > Lepidosauria > Squamata > Viperidae > Daboia > Daboia siamensis. Next base: position 348,165 of record JAKJMR010018164.1, on the reverse strand, counting down.
CTGGTATTCAGGATGCTACTTATAAGTGCTATGTACTTAAAGCTAAAAGCATTGTTAGATTCCCCACACACTCACTTAATGGTCTGTTTCTGTTCCTACCCTCTGGGAGGAGGTTTTGAAGTATTTTTAGCAGGACTACCCAATTCTGTAATAGCTTTTTTCACAAGATTGGTTTTTCTCGCCATGCACATGTATACATAATCTGAACTAGACTGTGTTGTTTCTCTGTGTCATATAATATATGTGGGTATATAAGATCTGCATATGTGGGACTGATTGGGGTAGATTGTAAGGGCGATTCCGAAATATAATGTTATCATATTTTATCTATATCAGACATGTCAAACACAAGGCCCGGGGGCCGGATCCGGCCCGCGAAGTGGTTTCATGTGGCCCGTGAAGGCATCCTGGAAACAGTGAGGGAACGGCCCCCACTGCCTTGGCCCTGGCCCAGAGACCCTCCTTCTGCCAGAGACCCTCAGATCTGTCCCACTCCTGCCCAGGCCCCCATAGGCACCCTTGATGCGAATGATGTAGAGCTGGCCACGCCCACCCTGGCCATATGCACTGTAGCCACGCCCACCCAGTAGGCCACGCCCACCCTGGCCATACCCACTTGGCCCCCTGAGGGCAACCACAATGTTGATGCGGCCCTCAATGAAATTGAGTTTGATACCCATGATCTATATCTTAAATTTGTATTTTATTACTATTTCAACTTAAATTGTATTTTAATTCCATTTTAAATTGTATTTTATCAAATTCCATTTTGGATTTCTTTTATCAAGTTTTGGTGACGGTTTGTTGCTGGAACTTTGTACTTTGATATGGCCCAAGGGCTAATCAATAAAGTTGTTGTTGTTATGTGGGTATACTCATAATTCTATATGTATGTATGTATGTATGTATGCATGTAAAGTATATTGGAGGTGGTGGCCCTTTGAGAGCTGTATGCAAGGAAATTTCATTTTAACGTATGCCAATTAGTGTACATTCAAAATGACAATCAAGTTATTCTATTCTATTCTATTCTATTCTATTCTATTCTATTCTATTCTATTCTATTCTATTCCTTGTTCTGATTTCTGCCACCACTCCTGAAAGTTCTGCACACTTCTGTTAGAAATTTGCCCTTTTATGATGGTGGGTACAACCTTTCATCCATTATTTAGAAACACAGGACTGGAGGGAACCTTGGAAATCTAATCTAACCCCCTGTCCAAGGCAGAAGATCTAATTCATCCCAGACAAATGACTTTTCTTTAAAGACTTCCAGCAATGGAGCATCCACTACTCTGGGAGGCAATATATTCCATTGAAATCAGAATTTCGTCATTTGCTGCAAACTAAGGCCTGCATTTTTATAGATTTTTTAAAAAGAATTGATACATTTCTATGACAGTAAGACAAGAACTAACAGATGGAAGCTTAACAAAGAGAGATCCTACCTAGAATTAAGGAGAAATTTCCTGTGAGTGAGAACAATTAATCAATGCAACAGCTTGCCTCCAGAAATTGTGGGTGTTCCATCAATGGAATTTTTAAAGAAGATATTGGACAGCCATTTTCCTGGAATGGTAAAGGGTTTTCTGCTTGAGCAAGGGGTTGCACTGGAAGACCTCCAAGATCCTTTTCAACTCTGATATTCTGCATTCTGCCTTTAAAAACACTGTCACAGGATTAGATTAACAGGACTGTACGTTTGGAAACTATAGTAGTGTTTTTAGCTCCCTACAGAAATTGCCAATGTGGTTGTCATAACCACAAACATGTTTAAACCTTGAATTATTTATAAAAATAATAAGAGTGGAAATATTTAAGTAAATGCTTGAGAAAAAGTAATAAATACATTTTTTAAAAATGCTTTCCTGACCTTCTCTGTTGTTGTTGTTAGCTGCGAAGTCGTGTCTGACTCATCGCGACCCTATGGACAACGTTCCTCCAGGCCTTCCTGTCCTCTACCATCTTCTGGAGTCCATTTAAGCTCACGCCTACTGCTTCAGTGACTCCATCTAGCCACCTCATTCTCTGTCGTCCCCTTCTTCTATTGCCCTCAATCTTTCCCAGCATTAGGCTCTTCTCCAGTGAGTCCTTCCTTCTCATTAGGTGGCCAAAGTATTTGCAAAGTATTTGTGTTTCTCTGTAATACTTAGTAAATTGCTAGAATTTACCTTAATTTTCTTCATCTAGGCTACAAAAGATTGAATTATGTCCTTCACTTGTATCATGATGTCATTTATTGGCCTTGTAAAATGACACAGCAAAAACAATAACAAAACCAAAGTATAGCTTCAGTACATTTAGCATGCTGTAAACTTTATAGATTTGGAGTTAAGGCCTCTATTTTCAATTATTATTATTATACTAAGGTTGTGTTAGGACAATATGAAATTGACCTGATCTGTGTCCAGATCCTAAACTCCTAAACTGCCTGGGGTTATTCCTAACTTATTCTCAACTCTGGAGCAAATATTCAGGAAAATGAAACTACCTTCCAAACTGCAGATCGTTTTGAGGGAATGATCTTAATACAAAGTATTTTTTTTTATTCTTAACCCAGTTTTGGACCAGAAAAACATTTTGTTTTCTTGCATTACTGCCATAGCATTCTCAGTCATTCCAGTAATTCTTTGCCAGAGCAATTTGAGCCATGCCCATCCCACCCAGCTGTTTCATTCACAATTTTTTTTCTTTCTCTCTCACATACACCAATGTTAGTAGGACAATATAGGACATAATGAAAATTACTAATTACAAAGGCAAAGTATAGGAAGAATATAAATATCTAACAAATCAATCTAGAGTTCTCACTTCAAGCACAAATGACCAGGCTCAAATGATCATATTATGTGAAGACCTAGCTCTCTAGAGAAATCTTACTGGTTGAAAAGTGGAAGGAAACAGAAGAGGACAACCCGTAGTAAGGTAGATTTACTTATAGCAATAGAGACGGGCAAGCTTGGGGACAAATTATCATGGAGAAGATCTAGATACAGGTAGTCCTTGACTTATGACCACAATTGAGCTCAAAATTTATGTTGAGTTTTGAGCTCAAAATTTGTTGAGTTTTGCCCATTTTACAACTTTTATTGCCACATTTGTTAAGTAAATCACTGCAGTTATTAAGTTAGTAACACAGTTAAGTGAATCTGGCTTCCCCACTGACTGTGCTTGTCAGAAGGTTGCAAAAGGTGATCACATGACCCCATCATAAATATGAACCAGTTGTCAATGTAAATCACATGATCATAGAGATGTTGCAATGGTCATAAGTGGTTATTAAGTCACTTTTTTCAGTGCCCTTGTAACTTTGAAAGTCAAAAACTACCTGTAGTGCTACGAGTTGACCCTAACTTGACAGTATATAATCATTCAACTGTATTATTTATAATTTGACTCAGTAACAAAAAACTGGAATACAAAATGCATGCTTTGAGAAGGAGAGGGGGAAAATGGGAAATGAGAAGGCTGGAAAGTTGGATAACCAAACTGAGGGAGGATGTGCAAGATTAGGAATGAATTAAGTTTTTTATTTGCAAGGTAAGGCAAAGAATGATTAAAGAGTTTGGGTGATAAAGAGGTGATTGGAGTGACAATCAATATATAGAACTCCCTCTACCTACTCTCACTTCATGTTTCTAGTATCTTTCTAAAGCATGTATCCTGCTGGGATTTTTTTTGTTAGCTTTTTATTCCTTTTTTGAATCAGTCGAAAATGGAAAGGAATGGCAAAACTGGCTGGGCAGTGTTTTTTCTGCTCATTACTAGTCCATAGGTGGATGCACCAGCAAGGAAGGTGTGAAGAGCAAGCAGGAACAGGGAAGTCTCAGAGAGGTCATCAGGGGAAACCAGTTCCTCCAAGACCCACTCAGTGGAAAGATTGTGTGGAAGCAGCAGCGCTTTATCAGGACGTCTGATAAGGTCGATTTGGTCAAAACACCAGGCTAAAATGGGACAAAGTTGGAGGAAGGGCCTAAAATCCCCTCCCCCCCCCAAAAAGGGTTTCTATAGTGGTATATTGTTTCCTGGCGATTTATCATGGAAATCAAGTGCTTTAAGATTCCATCCCAGACAAGAGCTTTGATGGGAGGGAGGAAAAATAAGGTAAAGAAATACACAATAGCTTTCCTCAAATAATTCGTATTAAAACAGTCAGCATGACATCTAGTCAGCAGCCTCAATTCTGGGTCGGGAAAGGGACCAGTAACTGGAACTGCAACTTGACGCTGACCTACTTTTCTGTAGTCTCCAGTGGTGGCTGCCTCTGCGAGGACAACCGAATAAGGGTGGAAGCTCGATAGTCCCTAGCGAGTCGCACCCAGGCCTAGAAGCGCAACGGCCCTGGTCAGGGTGAGGCTCCGCAACCGTGCGCGTCAGAGCGGGCAGGCCGGCGAGTGGAGGAGAACCGTGCGAAGAGCTCTGCCGGCATCTTTGGAAGCTTTGGGAAAGTTTAGTTGGGGTTTTCCCATCCAGGGGACAGGATGCAGGTGATCGTGTCATGCACGTAGATATCTGGGGGGGGGGGGGGGGGGGGGGGGGGGGGGGGAGGGGAAACGCAACTCGCTTCTTCGGCGCTCCTCCGTGCAAGCTCCTGGGCGGCAGCAGCAGCAGGAGTTGATTAGCCGAGCTGCCATCTAGAGGCGTCTCTTCGAAGTGAGTCCTATATAACTGGCGAGGGAGCGGGTCAGAGGAGGCAGTCGCTTGCCAAGCCAACCGCGAGAGGAGGAGCAGCAGCTCTCTGCGCTCGAGAGGAAGGAAAAAAGCGATTCCGCGGTAAGACAATTGCTGGGGCCTCCAGGGCAAGAAGCGAGCTGAGCCAGCCAAGATGCCGGGCGGCGAAGTGGGGCTAAGCCGCGCTGACGGTCTCGGTGAAGACGACAAGAGGCTCAAGGCTTTGGGCGGGCGAGCAAACAAAAGCCTCCCAGGAGGCCAGCATTCCTGGCTGTTTTTGTATCTGGGGAGGAGAGGTCCACTTTTCTGCGGATCCATTTTCATGATCTTTGTCAGTTTTGGACGCTGCCCATTTCGAAGTCGAGACTTGGTCGCCTCTGTCGGGATTAAGAAGTCCCTTGACCTCCTTTTCTTCCGTAGGGCTCCCGTGGCAGTAAAGCGGCGCCTTCGCTTGTTCTGGGGCGAATGCCGTGACTTGTCTGAATCGTTCTTTTCAAGATATTTTATTAATTTATTTACTATTCCTTCCCCCCCCCCCCCAGTACTCTTCATTTAGCTATGGGCATATTTATTGCTTTTCAAGTTCTCTCTGTCTTTCAGTATCTTAAGCCGTATTCCTTACTTGACCGTTCGCAGTTCTGCAGCCTGACCCCAAGTGAGTTACAGCACTTGCTTAATTCAGACTTTATGGTGCAGTGGAATGCAGGCATGCTTTTGGAATTACGATTTCATAGGGATGCACTGTTAAATGAATGCTCCTATAACTCTGTTAAAATAGGATTTACTTTAGAATTGCATTTGGTCAGGCTACCCAACTTCATTGCTAAGCCTACATATTGAAGAATTGTGCACATTAAATATGCTGAAACTTTTGACCAAACTTTTTTGACCAAGTTTTCTTGAAATGTCACTGAATGTTTAAATAAAAGGAATCTGACAGAGGGCAGCCATAGCAAATATCTTTTGATTCTCTGTGCAAGTTTGGCCAGTTCTTATAACTTTCTTAATAACATAGTTATGTCAGTGATCCAATAGTTTAGTTTAGTCAAATGGTAGCAAATCAGCCCCACCACAATTCTGAAATCCCAGGCAGCACTACCAAGAGAAATTCTGCTGAAGATCTTGGAGCTGATGTCAAACCAAAAATGCATTTAAATCAGATCACAGACATTTGACAAGTGAGGAACCACCTTTGCCTATACCCTGCAAACCCCCAGTATCTACCAAAAAAGAAGATCCAGGTTTGTGCTGTCATCTGCTGGGACAGGCATTCCTTGCTGACAAAGCATTCGATCACAACAGGAGTAGAAAGGGTAATAAACAGTTTCCCATGCAACTTGGAGCAGTAATGAGAGTTGTAAAGTTATTCTGTTAGTTGTTAAAAGCAGAATAATAACAGTTTTTAAACAGAATAGAGTAGCTCATTAAATGGTTTATGGTATTTTGAAACTATTTGGGGATATTCCCCAAAAACTTTATTCTACAAAATTATAGGGTTAGTTATCAGAATGTTGGATTTCTTTAATAAGTTGGATGCAGTCGTTACGTTTATGGAACAAGTGACATTTGTGCAAGAAGAAAATTACCCAGAGAAATGTTCCTCTCTCCTGAACTTACTATCAGCAAATGCTCTGAGTTACTGATCTCTGGAACAGCCTTTTTTCCATGGAAAAAGAAAGGGAGTCCATTCATACACTGCATACTGCAAATGATTGTTAGCCTTCTGAGCTACAATTAATAAGCTATATAAATGAAATCCATGCATGAAAAATATCACTTCATTTTTGTAAGAACACTTTTTCTTTTACAAGCTAATATATAGTTTTAAACTAACAGGATATTAATTATAGTTAATGACACCATATAAAGAATGGAGAAGCACCACTATTTTAAAACATCTAATTCCATTTATTAATAGCCATCAGCACTGCCTATAAATATTTTATAATATCTTAATAGTATCATTTGGGACACAGGTCTCTTTGTTACTCCTATTTTCATTTGCAGAACCAAAATCTGGATGCAGTTAGTTTGATTGCTCTGAGAGCAAAAAGTGTTGAAGGAATTAACTTAAGAGGTTCGTGGTTAATACTTTGGTTTTGTGCGTGCTTGTTTATTTAGAAGATACTGAGCAGTTCTCTAGCTTGCTGTTTAGCTAAGCTGTTTGTGTTTTCTGGCTACATGGTAGAATTCCAAAAGAGACTTAAATGTGCAGGATGTGCTGGACTATATTTTGTAATCTCCTTTGTGAAACTTTTTTCCAAGATGATTCATTAGTGCAACCTCTGGGTACATAAGCAAATGTTGCTATTATTACTTTTGATTTCTCCAGAATTATTATACAATAAATCTAGTGCTGCTTCTCTGCTAAAATATTATTGCTTTTAATTCAAAGGTGCAAAAAGAGCAGATAAAGCAAGATATTTCAAAGCTATTATCTTTTAAAAATGATTTTGTGGTAATGGATTGAACTCTGATTATGATACATTCTGAAGTTTCAAATATTAAAAATATTACTAAAATCCAATCAAAATTAAATGGCAGTTAAAATTCATTTATGGCATGGATTGAACAAAGTGTGCTCAATTCTGCATATTTAAAACCAGTGATATTTAATGTTTACCTTTGACAGAACTCGTATCATTCACATCAGCTCTTGACCAGTATTTTATCTTTTTATATTTTATTTTTATATTTTCTCCTTCCACCAGTTAAGAATTTAAAAGCTATAACAACAAAAGCTATCCTGATAGCATTTTGAGTTGGGAGCTGCCCCAATAGCATTTTGAAATTCTCTTTTTATGTGCCAAGTACTGGACTATCTAATTAGTGTTAGTGCATCAACAAATGTTTTGTGAGGCATTTGTCAAGCATGTGAAATATGAAATATTTGTGTGCAGTCAATTGAGCTAGATGTGTCTGTACATTTAGTAAAGAAGGCAGAAAGAATGGTATATTCCTTTCTGGAATGCAGCGTTTTGCACAACATTGGAAATGATTATCCATAATGTTTAGAGTGGTTTGAATTTGTCAGGATAAAGTTCTGTAATCTAAAAAGAATATTCCAGAAGTATTTTAAATTTGTTAGCCAGGTATTATCAGATCAGGTCATCCCTACACTTTATTTAATAACATATCAAGATGGACAAGGTGAGTTATTTAACTACTGTATACAATTTGGTGAGGGCAGTAGCCTCCAGGTTCAGTAGTATAATCTCTATCTGTAGAAAAAGAAGAGGGAAAGAAGCAGGTGAGGTGCAAAGTAACTTTATGAGCCAACAAGGACTGATGTGTCTGGAGAAGGAAATCAAGGAAGATGGAAAAAAAAATAGGTATGTAACTTTCTTTAGGGATCCTGACACAATAATTCAGCAACCTGACTTTTTTTTGGTTATTCAGCTCTTTTGTTTCTTTAAATACAGCCATACACCAGTACTTCCTGGCATTTTCTCCCAACCTTTCTAAAAAGGAACTTGGACACAGAAAAGTAAAATAGGCCTTACTGCCCCAGCCAGATACCTGGCTTTGATTTCTTGAATAATCCCAGATAATAGCCAGACTAGAATTCTACTTCAGTAATGGCTGTCATTGATCTTACATATTGATAGCTAATCCCCCCCCCGACAATCGGAATATCTTATTTTTCTGGCTGTGGACATTTTTCACTGGCATGCAAACCATATTTGTGGATTTGAATGTTCAAGTATGTCTAGAATTAAAGCAGGCTAGGCAATGAAGGAGGATGTAGTGATAAAGTGAACCTCCCAGTCCCACAGGAGTTACAATTGCATTGCATTCTGTTTAGCTGGATCACTGAACTAGGCTTTTTTGCTATTTTTGAGATGAGCCCAAACCAGTTTATATTCTCATCTTTTAAAAGTTCCTCTTCTGTTCCATTGATGGGAAGAGAGACATGTAGTTTGCTAGAACATAGAAATTCATTTAATTATTGATTTCACTGACTGTCGCTCCTGATGGCACCATTGATCAGCCCAAGGACTTTTCTGAACACATTTGTTAATATTCACTCTGCAGTTCTCTTACATCAGTAGGAATGGGATGCTTTTAAAGGACACTTTAAATGTAATGATCTGTGGATTCCACAATATTAAACCAAGTTAAGTGTTAAATGTGCTTGACTAAATTGGATTATTAATTTTCAGTTTCTATTTCAGTTATGATGACAACCTAGTTCAGCCAGCTGCACTAAATCAGTTTGTGCAAATCAAAAGATAAATGATAAGTCAAATAAATATACATTCAGATTCCATTTTAAATGTTTAAATTTAATTAAAAATAAATAGAATATCAAAGGGGAAAAAACTTACAAATACTAAAAGCAAAGAATATGAGGAAATGAAACCTTGGGATGTAACTTTTAAGAGAACCAAAAATATTAACATCTATGTAGAATATTATTAGTCTAGTGTAATAAAATTAATTGACTTTTTCCCCTTATACCTTTCCTTTCCCCAGATGTTAAAACTGTATGTAAGCAAGTAGATTGGGGATGGCTCAGTGGGTTAGGATGCTGAGCTTGTCGATCAGAAGGTCGGCAGTTTGGCAGGTCAAATCCCGAGTGCCACGTAACAGAGTGAGCGCCTGTTACTTGTCCCAGCTTCTACCAACCTAGCAGTTCGAAAGCACGTAAAAATGCAAGTAGAAAAATAGGGACCACTACGGTGGGAAGGTAACAGCGTTCTGTGCGCCTTTGGCGTCTAGTCATGCCAGCCACATGACCACGGAGATGTCCTCAGACAAGCGCTGGCTCTTCGGCTTTGAAACAGAGATGAGCACCGGCCCCTAGAGTCGGAAACGACTAGCACACATGTGCGGGGGAACCTTTACCTTTAAGCAAGTAGAATAACAGAATTGGAAGGGTCAATTTAGGTCAACCAAACCCACCACCACCTATTCAATGCAGGAATTCATGTTTTTCCTAACATTCAACTGGAATGTGCTGAAATTTATACTTCTGTGTCCTGCCCTTTGGGATGATAGAGAACAGACCTTGGTCTTTTCTTTCTTGTGTTTATAATATACCTATAATCTTTTATAGATTACAATATGCCAATAATCTTTATTAAAATCTTTTCAAGGCTAAATATTTTATTTATTTTATTTATTTATTTTAATCCCATTTATATCCCGCCCTTCTCCGAAGACTCAGGGCGGCTTACAAGCTTAGCAGTAGCCTTCATTCTATGTATATGCCTGCTTATTAGGGCTTTCACACACACCCCAAGCGGCATTATTACAAAGTCAGCTTATTGCCCCCAACAATCTGGGTCCTCATTTTACCTACCTCGGAAGGATGGAAGGCTGAGTCAAATATGCCAAACTCCTTCAATCTTTCTTTGTGGGACTTAATTTTTAATCACTTGATAATCTTTAATTGGTCCATCTTTTTTTAACAATTACTATTGTAAAGCTAGATATCTCCCATTCACTACATGTATGTTTTCTTTATTTCTTAAATGAACCACCTTACATTCACCTGTGTTAAATTTCATTTTGGTGTTCTCAACCTTTTGCTCTACCCTATCAAGATTGTTTTGTATTTTCTTTCTTTTTTCTGGGGTACAGGCTACCTACAGAATGTACTGTTATATGTAAGATTGATAAGCATTCTCTTCACCTCCTAACCTAAGTCATTAACTATTTGATCAGTAGAGGCTCCAGAGTGTGGTACCCTGATCAATGTCTTCTTTTAGTGTGATGAGGAACTATTGAGGAGCATTGTTTGAATATTATTTTTGAGCCAGCAATATATTCACTTGGTTTTTATGCCATTCAATGCATAGATAATTAGCTTGTTGATAGGAATGTCATGGGATCCTTTATGAAATGTGTATTATGCAGTAGCATAATAGACATAATACAGTAGCTTAATACGCATGAGTTTAGTCTGATGAGACCTTTCTTGAGAAATATATTCTAACCTCTAATAATTAGAGCATTAAGTTAGATCTTTTTCTATTTGAAGAAAAAAATAACCCTCTTTCAGACGTGTCTTCTTCCAGTTTTCCTTTAAAAAAACATTTGGTTCCTCCTGGAACCTTCAGATGTATACAATTATTAGTTGTTTTTTGACTGGAGAAAAAGGTACTCAAAGTAGAACACCAGGGACAGCAGCACCTTTTTTAGCTAAGGAAATTTTAATTCAGCAAATACTAGATGACTAATACTATATGTAAACTTATCATGAGTTCCTCAGAAAAAGAAGAGAGTAAAAATAAATACTCTTTTTTTCAGTCTTTTTTCCACTGTTAATAGGATTACAAATTTAATAGGTGGGATTGTTGGCAAAGAAATTATTTCTTATGGTTATAGCTATGAAGTATTATAGCCTCCTGATTCTGGGATTGTAAATTATGTCTTTGTTTTTTGCCAAGCCTCCAGAGTTATTACAACTGATGTCATACAAATGGATATTACATAAATATGTTTTTCTAGTGTCAACATTAGATTTTGTAGAAAGCATAATGATATTGTTTCTGACTACCAGACATGGATATATGATTTAAATATCCAAATCAAAAGGCATTAGCTGATTTTAAATTATATTCTCTGAGTTTCAGGCCTCTTCAGTTTGACATATCTATCACTAGAGTATAATACTAATTGTGGCTTTAATGTTGGTAAATAGGATAGTAATAATAATAATAATATAATGATGATGATGTTGGAAGGGTCCTTGGAGGTCATCTAGTCCAATCCCCTGTTCAGGCAGAAAACCCTATACCATTTCAGACAAATGGCTGTCCAGTCTCTTCGTAAAAACTTCCAGTGTTAGAGCATTCACAGCTTCTGGAGGCAGGTTGTTCCAATTGTTCTAACTGTCAGAAAATTTCTCCTTAGTTCTAGGTTGCTTCTCTCTTTGGTTAGTTTCCATCTAATGCTTCTTGTCCTGCCTTCAGGTGCTTTGAAGAATAGTTTGACTCCCTCTTCTTTGTGGCAGCCCCTGAGATATTGGAACACTGCTATCATATCACCCCTTGTCCTTCTCTTCATTAGACTATATATACCCAATCCCAGCAACTGTTCCTTATATGTTTTGACCTCCAGTCCCCTGATCATCTTTGTTGCTTTTCTCTGTACTCTTTCTAGAGTCTCAACATCTTTTTGACATCATGGTGACTAAAACTGGATGCAGTATTCCAAATGTGGCCTTACCAAGGCATTATAAAGTGGTATTAACACTTCACGTGATCTTGATTCTATCCCTCTGTTAATGTTGACTCCTGGGTAGAATCTAATGATAGGCAGATACACACACACACACACACACACACTAATAATAATAATAATAATATAATAATAGTAGTAGTAGTAGTAGTAATAATCTGGAAACACGGATCATGAGACTAAAACTTTTTATTAAAACTGAGCTTTCGTCAGCACCTGCTGATGTCTCCAGAGTGTAAGCCAGAATTGGGAAGCTCGTTTTTTTAATCCCTGAGAAGTTTAGCTAATGAATGCATTACGGGTCTATTTAGCCCCCACCCTCCCGCAATCAATTGCATTGATCCTATTTCCATTGGGCTGGCTGACGTCTGTTTAAATTTTGGCGCTCTGCCCCTCTCCACTTGCCCCGTCCGCTGGGAGCGTCCATCCTGTTGTACACAATTGCCCTGCTGCCCGGGTGATTCTTCTGCATGCTCTGTCACTGTCTCAGCTCACTGCTGCTCTGACCTGCTGGCACCACTGTTCTTGTTGGTCAGATATCTTCTCCTGAAGTCCATGGGTCCAGTCTGCTTCCTCGTTGTCTCTTGCTGTGTTGATGTATCAGCTGGTGAGCGGTTACGATCCTCTGTTCTGTTCGCACAGGGAGGAAGTGATCATTGGTGGAGCAGAGGGCTAATGCTTCCTTAAGTAACACCAGCTGCCTGCAATTAGTGCAGGTTCGCATCCCACCAGGCTCAAGGTTGACTCAGCCTTCCATCCTTCCGAGGTAGGTAAAATGAGGACCCAGATTGTTGGGGGCAATAAGCTGACTTTGTAATAATGCCGCTTGTGGTGTGTGTGAAAGCCCTAACAAGCAGGCATATACATGAAGGCTACTGCTAAGCTTGTAAGCCGCCCTGAGTCTTCGGAGAAGGGCGGGATATAAATGTAATAAAAATAAAAATAAATTAAATAAATTGGTTCATCCATTCAGTCTTCCTACATGATGATTCATGTTGGTGCAAAATCTGGTAAGCCGGTAATAACTCAAAATGCTGGTTAACGGAGTGTTGATTGGATAGCCAAGCCTCCTTTAGCAGGCGGCCACCCTTCGTTGTATTGTAGGCAATAACTCTGGCCCCCGCAAAATAGAAGGTATGGTTATAATCAATACTGTGAGCTCATACCTGAGATCATTGTTCATTGTGATTAATGGCCAGTTTGTGCTCATGCAACCTTGTCTGGAGAAAGAAAGACTCTTGGAGACAAGGTTGTCCAAACAGGAACTTTTACTAAGAAATAGAAGATAACGGATATAATAGACAGGATCTGAGAAATCCCTTCACAAATCAATATTTTTAAATGTCCCCAAGCAAGCCCCACCCCACAGTTCATTCAGTCAGTTCCAGATCAGCCAAATTCCAGGTGGTAAGCCCCTCATGGGAAGAGGAGAAACATCAGTCCATTTGTAGCAGAATCATTTCCACTCCCTCACATTCCATCCAGAGAAATCAGATTCCGGAGGGTTTCATTCCAGCCCCTTTCTTAGTTGCCCATAAGATGACAGGGAAAATGCCTAGTGAGAGAGTAATTGCTCTTATGGTGATGGATAGCAGGCAGTTGGAATAAACAATTACATTTGAGGAAGGAAGTGAAAGCAATAAAAACCCATGCTTGTTCCCTCTCCTCCTTGGGAATGGCAGAATACACACACACACACACTCACACTCACATACATATACATTTATAGTAAAGGTGAAGGTAAAGGTAAAGGTTACCCCACACGTGCATGCTAGTCGTTTCCAACTCTAGGGGCTGGTGCTCATCTCCGTTTCAAAGCCGAAGAGCCAGCACTTGTCCGAGGACGTTTCCGTGGTCATGTGGCCGGCATGACTAGATGCCAAAGGCGCACGGAACACTGTTACCTTCCCACTGTAGTGGTCCCTATTTTTCTACTTACATTTTTACGTGCTTTTGAACTGCTAGGTTGGCAGAAGCTGGGATGAGTAACAGGCACTCACTCTGTTATGCGGCACTTGGGATTCAACCCGCCAAACTGCCAACCTTTTGATCGACAAGCTCAGCATCCTAACCCACTGAGCCACCACGTCCCTCATATATATATGAGGTATGGCTGACTGACGAAAACAAATAAGTTTGAAATGCATATCAGTCTCCCTTTAATTCTTTGTTAGCAAAACCAATTTATACATATATATATATGTGTGTGTGTGTGTATGTGTGTGTGTGTGTGTATATGTATATGTATATGTATATGCATATGTATATGTATAGAAAGGAATCAAGCACCAGGATACAAATATAAACACAACTGTTTAATATACAAAACCACTTAGCTTTCGTCAGCTAACTGCCATCGTCAGAGTGAAAATGGGAGTTCTTGGAGTTTGCTTATGTAGTTTTTGTTTTTGCGCCCTGCTCATTGAGTGGGTCACCGGTCTACCCGCCCCAATCGACCGCAATGTTCCTAATTGTCCCGTACCTGGCTGCATGTTTGCAGATTCGAGAGTTGTTTTTTTGCTTGTAGTCGCTCTCCTGGCGCGCGTGCAAACGTCCAAGGGCCGGTTGTCTGGCCGCCCTTGTTTTGTGACCCCCCCTTTTTTAGCCGAACCCGAACGCCTGTCCCAAGATCTAATTCGGGACACTGGGGATTCATTCTTCCTGGGGATTGCAGTTGTTTCACCTGTAGCTAGGCCATTCCGATCCTGCAAGGAGTGGACTCGTTGTGCTCGTTGTGAGTCATAGTGCTGTTCCTCCCACCCCCTGAGCTCCTGATAAGCAGGTAAGAGGTCTATATGATGATTGATTGAATTTTCATTGGACAGCCAGGCCTCCTTGAGCAATCAGCCGCCCAAGGTGGCATCTCAGGCTCTGGCCTCAGCGTGGGCAAGATCAAACATGGTCATGACTGTGAGCGTTGCTCTTGTCTTTTGATCGCCAACTCATGCTTATGGATCCTGGTTTTGAGCCTTTTAGTTGTTTCCCCAACGTAATTGCATTGGCAATTCTTGCACTTGATTCTGTATATTATTGAAGATCTTTCATCATTGGGGAGCAGCTCTTTGGGATGCATTATCATGGCACTCAGGGTTCGGTCTGGTCTGTGGCAACATTGATGTTGAAGGGAGCTAGCAACCGTGCAGTTGCCTCGGACACACCATTAATATATGGGAGCGTTGTTTGTGTAGTCAGTGTTGTTGGTATGCCAATGGTGTGGACTACCATGGGGTTCGTGTGGTCTGCTGTACCTCCTAACAAACTCAACCAGATAGCCGTTGCACCTGCAAATACGGTAAAGATGGTTCTTCTCTTCAATCCTGGCCCTACCTGTGTTGCAATGTGAGCTGACCCACTTAAACAATGTCCTGATGCAACTGATACAACTGATACAACTGATCTTATGTGCCACGGGATGGTTGCTCCTATAATGTAAAGTTCTATCAGGGTATCTCACAGATATTCTGGCATAACCTGTTCAGTCTAGCTTTGCTTTACATTGAGGAGTCTAGGTCAGGGCTTTTCAACCTTATCACAGATTGTACCACTTTTAGGACATGACAATATTTGGGTGTCACCAGTGCTTAGCAAGGTGTCAAGAACTTGATGACTTAAAAAGGGGGGGGGGATTTTGGGTTTTACTGATTAGATTCATTTGTTGTTGTAGAAATGGCTAGTTTATAATATTATGGAAAAGTAAAAAGTTGGGTTCAATGTTAATGCTTCCTTCTACTGCAACAGAGGAAGTCTGTTCTTTTTCTCTTCACCTCACTTTTCCCCCATTTTTCCTCCCCACTATGTCCTAGTATTTGCTTTTGTATTTTTGTATTTTATTGTGTAATCTAATAAAATATTACAAACTGTAGAAAAAAAGGAAAAAGATACCAGTTTTAATTTCTTTGGCTGTTCCTTTGCTGAATCACTTTCCCTTTGCACTGATAAATGTATGATGAATTTGTCCATGTTTATTAATATGCACCACTGCCAGCTATCTCAGGGGTCTTCAAACTTGGCACTTTTAAAACTTGTGGATGTCAACTCCCAGAATTCCTCAGCCATCATGGCTGGATGAGGAATTCTGGGAGTTGAAGTCAACTGGTCTTAAAGTTTCTAAGTTTGTAGACTCCTGAGCTAGCTGGTTGGCCCTTCTTAGTTCTCTCTCCACAGTATAGTAAGAATGCACAGACGCACACACACACACACACACACACACCTTCCTTGTACCCTTAAAGACACAGGAATCAAGTGCAAAGCAAGAAAGGTTCACAAAATAAACACATAAACTCAGATTTTTTTTCTTTAAGCTGTCTCAGGTGTGTCACAATGTTGCAATCCCAGAGGAAAAGCTTTAGCTTTAAAATTAAACCTGTTTACCTTCAAAGAAAACTTTCTAAAAGCCATAGACAGACTCAAGATAAGGGGGTAAAACTAATTACATTTGTTTAAAGGGATTAAACCTATGGAAGTCAACACTTTGTACTCATTGCTAGCCTAAAATACAGGGTAAAATATTCCAATAACCAAAGCACACAAAGGTACCTCTGAATTACAAAACACTGTAAAAACTGTACAAAAATCCTTATGGTAACCCAATCAAGCTGCCAGCTGATCCAGAAAAAACCCACCTTCTTTCTGACATGCTGGCTTTTCATTTCATCATGCTATTTACATTCTCCTGGCTGGAGAAAATCAACCAGGGTGCCTTTTCTTCCAGCAATAGCTGCTGCTTCTGTGTCCCAGTTTCCTTCTGCCGGCCTCTCCTCTGGTCCCCCCTCTTTTCTTCAGTTCACCTCCAGTTCCTGCTGCTTCCAGCAGCACCAATCAGCTGGAGCCAATCAGCTGGAGCCCTGGCCGGCTCCTGGGGCTTCTCCCAGAGCCCAAAGAGCTCATTCCCTCCCCTGCTACACTTGCTAGCAGTCGCATACCACCTGCCACGTGGCAAAGTACCATAGGTGGTACACGTACCACCAGTTGAAAAGCCCTGGTGTAGGCTGCCTCAAATTTTTTTAGGATAAGGCATAAGTAAACATGCACAAATCTCGTGGACAAGTCTTTATTATAGATTTTGTACAATTATTCATGTTGAATATACACTATGGCTTCTGTCCAGGGTCCTGAGCTGATGTATAACACTCTGCCTCACCAAATGGCTGGAGGGCAGAAAACTAAGTGAATTGTTTCAGGGCCAAATTCATATGAAAGCAAGCAACCTTTTCCCCAAATTTAAGAGCAAAAAAAGCACGAGGGACAAAACCATGGAGCCTTCTCACAGGTCACTTATTTTCTTATTGCTTCTATCCTTGGTTTTCTCTTGAGTATATTTCCATCTGAGGAGAATTGAACCTCAGGAAATAAACCAACAGTGCTCCAACTGCTCCAGCTATGTAAATGTATAGTTCAGACTAGATTGTGTCAGGGTTTGGTTCAAACACATTTTTGTCCTATTTCTACTTTTGCTCCTCTGATAGAACCAATAATACCAAAAAACACATTTGAAATCTTCACACTTTATTTACTTATTTATTTGGAGAGATGGAGGGAAACCTTGGAAATTGTGTGCAGTTCTAGTCATCTTACAAAATAGATGAGTTACAGTTGAGTAGTGGTTTTAAAAATTACAAGATGCAATCTTTTTATGCTCAAAGTAATCACTGATTAAATTAATCAATTTAAAGCTACAATATAAATATATTGTAAAGTTGAATTAGGGTAAAGTAGATTGAGATGGGTAGCTGTAGAAATTGAGTAAACGAACATGTATTTATGTCCAATAAATACAATGTGCAATTAATCCTAGTCCATGGAACAATTCAATCAACAATCAGCTCAGCAGTCCAAAGTTTTATAGAAGTTTTGATAAACTCCTTGATAGAAAAAGGAAACTGGCTGGATGTGTCTCCTTTAGTTAGGAAAAGATACTGCCACTAAAGAAGTCTTGGGCTGTCAACCTTTTTATCAGGTAACATTCCTAGTAGGACAATTCCCTGATAAGAAGGAGCTCCTTCCTGACTACATAAGACCTTTAACAATTAAAGCCACCACTTTACATTTAGCTTAAGATTTCTTTCATTGCCAAAGTACTGCTTTAAATATTGCTACTGCAAAAACATTAATTAAGCCCTTGTACTGTAGTTTGCATTATTGGCACTTTCTCAACCTGTTGGAAGGCTGATCACAGCTTGAACTAAGACATGGTTAATTATTTCCATCTCTTTTTAGCAGGATGTCACAGAGGAAATAGATATTTCATACGATTCAATTAACTTGAAGATAAGAAGGTTGATTCTGTAATTTTATGAATTATGGTAGGAAGCAAAAGAAAATGGCTGGTGTTGTTTGGAGTTTATTCCTCCTAACTACCCTCCTCCAACCAGCTATCCATCAACTTGTTTGTACTTTTCCTGTTTGAGTCAAAAGATTCTTACTTGGTTTAAATATTGCTTAGATCCCTCCCCCCCATCCACCAACCCAGAACATATACATTTGTAGCAAGGTATTATTATAAACAGTGTTTATAATTATTATATTTATTATATAATTATATATTATTATAATTATTATAACAGCGTTCCGTGTGCCTTTGGCGTCTAGTCATGCCGGCCACATGACCACGGAGACGTCCTCGGACAAGCGCTGGCTCTTCGGCTTTGAAACGGAGATGAGCACCGGCCCCTAGAGTCGGAAACAACTAGCATGCATGTGTGGGGGAACCTTTACCTTTACCTTTATTATTATAAACACATAACACAGTCATTCAGAACTCTTTCTGAAATCTGGAATCTCCTAGCCACTTCTTGCCTAAGGCTTTTAAAATGGTCCCAATTTCCTTTTTCATCAAGTGACAAGAGAAAGCTATTTTAGAATCTGCACTGTTAGTGCAAATCCAGCACTGAAGTAATGATAGGTTTTTTTTTTAATTCAGTAACTACAATGAAGACAGTATATGGGAAATAAGAGAACCAAATTATTGTGTGTGTTATGTATAGCAACCATTACTCTGCAAACAAGGAAATAGAGGACAGAAATGTGAACAAAAGTGAAAGCACACAACTGCAGAACACTTCTGAAAAGAAACACTCTCCCCTTTTATGCTTCTGCTTGTGCTTTCTCTGCTGGTTTTTCTCTTCTGGTTCAGCTCCTCCTGAGCTTTTGAGTAGAGGACCTGAGTCACAGATCTATTCTACATTTAGGACCTAGGGTCATCATCTAACTGCAGAAAAAGTGACCTCTAGCTGCTTCTTGCAACCTGAATCACAAGGCTACTTCTCATTGGAAGAGGACAGTATCTTTATAAAACCATTGGATATTTAAAATCACCATTAGGCCTGCAGGTTTATCACTATATAATACTGCTTTGAATTCACATAATTGTAACACTTTGATACCGACAGTATAAAATGGGGTGTTTGAGCTAATGAATAATTTTCTTTGTTTTCTAGATTTTTGCTAGAAACATAGTTAATAATCAAGGCTGAATTTCCATTATGACAGACCAACATTTGTGTAGGAATTCAGAAATGATTAATTTTGGGGCTAGAAATGTGCGTTTACTCAGGGCTTGCCATATTAGAACTGCAAACATCTGGGCATTGTGTTTAATCATCATTGACCATATGTGTTTAAAGAGAAAAAATAGTTGCTAACATTCCAGTGAATACAATAAGCTGCTTTCTATATGCCAAGGAAAACAGTTTGGGGCTCTTTAGAATGATGATTTGGAATTCATGCTTGCAAGGATTGTTGAGCGTGGATAAATGGTAAGGGGCAATGTGCTATAAATATTTGAAAGGTAGTACATTGCCTGGTTTTGGTCTGTAAGATCATCATGCCTAAGCTGTCTGTAACAGGAATGGTTTGTAATTTAAAGATCTAAAGGTAATGTCTGTTCTTTTGAAGAACAATGGAAATCCCAGGCTGTGGTTCAAACAGGGAAATAAAAAGTGCCACATTGTCAAAAAGTTGCCTGCCATGCAGCTTAATTTCAGGAGTGCAGGGGGGATTTGAAACTTGGACTGCAAATATAGGTAGTCCTCGACATACACCAGTTCATTCAAAGTTATAATGTCATTGTCATTTTTCACACTTATGACCTTAGTAGCATCCCTATGATCATGTGATCAAAATTCAGATACTTAGCAACTGATTCATGACCATTGCTGTGTCCCAAGGTCATGTGATCACTTTTTGCAACCTTTTGACAGGCAAAATCAATGGGGAAGCCAGATTCACTTAACAACAATATTACTAACTTATCAGTTGTGATGATTCACTTAACAACTGTGGCAAGAAAACTCGTAAAATCGAGCAAACACTAACAAATGTCTCACTTAACAACATAAAGTTTGGGCTCAATTGTGGTTGTAAGATGAGGACTACCTGTATCTGGAAACCCATCACACAGCAGGAAATAGTTTTCTACATCTCTGCCACCACCTGGTGCCATCTGAATTTCTGCAGCTCAAGTATCTTTCTAGAAATCCCCATCCAGCACACCAGATATTTTCCTGTCTCCAACACATCTTTCCTGATTCTTTCTCAAATAAACATTAAACTTTCCTGATGTAATCTCCAATTTATTTCAACATTTGACAGTAAAAAATCTTAGGAAATACTACACACATGCCTTGAAATATGCTGCCTACCAAATGGAAGTTTAATAGACGAAAATGAGAGACAATATCAGCTAAAGATGGAAAATTATTTTAGCTTATGGTATAAAGAAGGAAGCTCTTGTCTGACATTATACCACTGCACGCCCCTTTCCACAACTTTGGAAATGTCATCCTCTGCACAGGAGGCCACAATAAGAGCTGGCCTGCAGGAACAGCTTGTTGAAGACTCTTGATCTTCTAGTAATTCAAATAGTTTACATTTGATACATAACATAGTTTGGGTCTTCTGTGGGCATTAGATGAAATACGTGACATACGTTGAAAATCACTATAGTGACTATGGTGTCAGTCTCTACTTCCAAGACTTTTTTATTAAAAAATTAAAAATTTCTAAAAATTAAGTATTTCTCCTGTTGTGAAGTATTAAGTTTACAAAAGAATTCTTTGTCTTTTGTCTTTTGTTCTATTTCTTCTAAACAATTTGTACCCATCCATCAATCCATTCGAGTTGTGTACTATTGCTTCTAGTTCACCCTGTTTGTTCCCCAAGCTTTTAGCATTAGTATATAAACATTTAAGACTTTTATGCTGTGGGTATGTTTCATGAATCTCCTGATTGTTGTTTGATTTTTTTCTTTTTTCTAATCACTTCCTACCTCTTTCTTTGATTTGTTTTCTTGGGATTTATGTTTGGTTTTGTGTTCTGGAGTTACGAAAGATTGGTCACCCTTCCCCCTCAATATAATTAAAAGCCCTTCTAATGAGTTGGGCCAGTCTTTTTTCAAGTACATTTTTCCCTGTTTTGGTGAGGTGCAGCCCATTCGTTGCCAAGAGTCCTTCGCATAGGAAATGCAGTCCATGGCCCAGGAAACCAAAGTTTAAACCAACACTTTAGCCAGTGATTTTTGCTCTAGGGAGACAACGTACCTCCCTGGATTGTATGTCCAGTCTGCAGATGGCTGAGTCTGTTCCTTTGAGAATAGAATCTCCTATCACCAACACTTGTCTTCTTTTTTAGGGGGGCGGTCTAGTCTGAGGTGCTTTTCTGTTTGACTCTGTTTATTACTATGTCAAGAGCATTTTGCTGGTCTACTAATTTAGTCATTGTGTCAAAGAATGAACTAAGATTGGTTTGGCATGATTTCTTGTAGTTATAACTTTATTTGTTTCTAGATTTTCGGAGATCTGTTTTCTGATTATCTTTTCTTTCCAGGTATTGATGTTAGACTGATTGGCCTGTAGTTTCCTCCATCTGTGTTGTTGGTTTTTTTCTTTTTTGAAGAAGGGAACCACATCAGCTCTTTTCCAATCTTCAAATAATTCTCCGGTGTTCCAAGAATTTTGAAAGAGATGGTACAATGGTTCTGAGATAACATCTGCCAGCTCCTTCAGAACTCTAGAATGTAAACTATCAGGTCCCAGTGATTTATATTCATCAAGATCAGATAGGTATTCTCTAACTATTTTCTTGTGTATTTTAATTTTTATTCCTGTCTTTTACAATTGTGTTTTTGGTAGGCTGGGCTATAGTTTCTTTTTGTGTGAAGACTGATGCAAAGAATGAGTTAAACAGCTTTGCTTTCTCTCTACTTCATATTACTTCCTTGCTCTCTTCTCTCTTAAGTGGATCTACTGTTTCCCTGACATTTTTTCTTGTTAGTTTATGTTGAAAGAAACTTTTTTATTATTATTATTTTAGACTTTTGTTGCAAGTCTTTGTTCATTCTGAGGCTTACCTTTCCTGACTTCATCTTTGCAGATTTGGGCTATATGCTGGTATTCTGCCTTAATTATGTGTTCCTCTTTCCATTTTTTTTATTTGTTCTTTGTCTTTCAGTTTATCAGAGAGATCATTGTGCAACTATGCTGGTTTCTTTTTGGATTTCTTGTTATTCTTTTTTAGTGGTATTGTGCTGGAATGGGCTTTTATGATAATATTTTTCAGAGTTTCCTACGCTTCTTGTGTTGTTTTCCCATTCAGGGTTTTCATCAATGGAATTTTTCTTAGACTCTCTCTGAGTTTGTTAAAATCAGCCCTTTCAAAGTTTAAGACACTGGCTGTATTATGTTCTATTGCTTATGTTTATTATATTGAATTCCAATATGACATGGTGACTTTTGCCCAAAGTTCCAGCAATTTCAACTCCCCCTATCATTTCTTCTCTGTTAGTAAGAATTAGGTCTAGTATAGCTTTTCCTCTATTTCCCTCCTCTACCTTTTGGATGACAATGTTGTCAGCTAAGTTGGTTAGGAATTGTTTGATCTCCCACTTGCTGCAGAGTTGTTTCTCAGTTGATATCAGGATAATTAAAGATAATTAAAGTTACTACTGTGGTATGTTTCCTACATACATTTATTAATTGTTTAGCAAAGAGTTCGTCTATTTCTTCTGCTTGGTTGGTTGGCCTGTAGTATATGCCTATAGCAATATCATTCATTTTTCCTTTTATATTGACCCAAATGGATTCTAGGAGGTTTTCATCCTTGGTTTTGTGTATTTCTGTAGAGATGTAGTGATCTTTTATATATAATACAACTCCACCTTCTCTTTTGAATAGTTTGTATCCTTCCATCAGTACTTTCTAGTCATGAATTTCATCCCACTATGTTTCAGTAATGGCAACTGTATCATATTTATCTTCATGTACTAGTATTTCAAGTTCACCCTGTTTGTTCCCTAAACTTTGAGTGTTCATGTATAGGCATTTGAGTCCTTTATGGATCTTGGGTATGTTTCTTATATCTCCTACTTTGTTTCTGGGTTTTCCATCCTTTCCATCGCTGCCTACTTCACTGTGTTTCCCCTTTTTCTTCTTCTTTCTCTTTACGTCCTATCTCCTTATGTGATTGGTTATTTAGTGATTTTTGCTTTTCTAAATGTCTTCAAGGTTGCCCCCCCCCCTGATCATTTTATTTTAAACCCTTGTAATAAGATGAGCCAGTTGTTTTACGAATATATTCCTTCCGGTTCTTGTGAGGTTCACTCCATCCCTTGGCAGTAACCCTTAATGCAGACCATGGTCTAAAAAACTGAAATTATCTTGACGACACCAGTTTTTAAGCCAGTGGTTCATTTCTAAAATCCTTTGCTCCCTCATTGGATGTTGGCCTTTTGTTAGAAGTATAGATGAAAACAACACTTGAGCTACTAATTCTTTAACTGTCTTCCCTAGCTATTCATAATCTGTTGTTACTGATTTTAGATTCATTGTTGTGCCATTGGTCCCCACATTTAGGAGAAGAAAGGGGTAATAATCCATGGAGTTGATTATTTTAGTAAGTTTCTCAGTTACATTTTTGCTCCAGGGAGACAACATACCTCCCTAGGTTGACTGCCTGGTCTACAGACAATAGTTTTTGTTCCCCAAAGAATTGAATCTCCTATCACCAATATTAGGTTTTTT
This sequence comes from Daboia siamensis, assembly GCA_024449315.1. NCBI lineage: Eukaryota > Metazoa > Chordata > Lepidosauria > Squamata > Viperidae > Daboia > Daboia siamensis. The sequence goes on along the minus strand of JAKJMR010018164.1, from coordinate 324,292 downwards.
CCCCCTTGGGGAGTATGGGATACTATTTTTCCTGTCACAGGAATGCTGGGTTGTGTCTCATTTTTCGAAACTATTGATGACTGCTCTTTTATAGGTTTCAGCATATTTTCTTCCAGGGGGAGACTATGAATGTAATTGTTCAGTTCCAGAGAGGCTTCACTGAATACTAGGGTAGATAATAGGGGCTTTGCTCTTGGTTGCTGTTTTATTCTAAAAGTGATGTATTTCCATTGGTTTTCTTCTTTGTTCGTATAAGGGGTCATTTTTTAAGAAGCTGTTTGCTCTCTATTGTGTTTAATTTTGGTGTAATCTTGCTTGGATTGGGGATTCTCGCTTTGTTCATTGAGTTCAAAGTGGCTAGAGTTGCTTCTAGACCCTTTACTTTTTCTTCTAGTAATTCATATGATTTACATTAGATACAGATATAGTTTAGGTCTTCTGTGGGCATAAACTCAAACATATGACATATTTTGCAAGTTACTTTAATGTCAGTCTCTATGTCCATGATATTGTTTGTTAAAAATTGACAATTGAAAAATTTCTCATTATCTTCCCTGTTTTAAGTGTCTCTTTTTCAGTGATTTTTTTATTTTATTTTTCTCTTAGATCCTTAAGAAAGTAAGTTTCTAAAGAATTGAAATAAGTAAACTTATTTTTTTTCAAATGTTTAGTTGAAAAAAGAATTTTATATAAAAAATTGAAAAAAAAATTAAAATTTTTAAATGTAATTTAAAGTTAAAGAGAAATTTAAAAGTTGAAAAAAGATCTAAAAATTGAAAAATAAAAATTGAAAAACAACTGAAAATTGTAAAAAAAGAATTTTAAAATTTGATAAAAAATTTAAAAAATACTTCAGAAATTTTAAAAATTTAAGAAATTATAATAGTTCTTGGCCTTTTATGAAATGTTATGCACTTTTTTATGTTGGGAATCTCATTCATTTTTCTAGGAAAATGCTTAACTTTTAACCCTCTACACCTCTCTGTATGCAGGTGTTATGTAGTTATCCTTTTCCTCCCTGCCTTCTTTCCCTTCAGTTGCCTGGCCACTGGTGGGGTTTTCAGATACGATGTGCTGATCTAGTGCTTAGCCTCTGCTCAGCTGCTCCACTGTGCTGTTCTCAGCCACTGCTGTGGACACTCCAGCCTGCTATCATACTTAGCTCTGCTTGACCGCTGTTCACTGCTCTGCCATGCTGCTGTCAGTTGCTGCTGTGGGTATTCCACTTCTCTGCGCAGCTGCTCCTTAGGGTCCACCGTGCTGCTCTCAGCCACTGGTTGTCTGCTACCCTAGCTCCATTTCACCTCTGCTCAGTGGCCTCCATTTGCACTTCACTCCACTCAGCTGCCAGGCTGGGTTACTGGCCTTTTTTCTATCTCTCAGCTGGGCTGCAAAGCTATTCTATTCTATTCTATTCTATTCTATTCTATTCTATTCTATTCTATTCTAAAGACTGTAATCATTATAAATCCTTATAAATATGCAGAGGGGAAAAAAACAGCCTTGCAAATAGATTTGTAGCTAATTGATGGGAGGGGGGGTGAAAACACTCTTGCAAATCTGTTTATAATTCATTTTACAATTCTGTCTGTGTAGGTTTGCACTATTAATGGTAAAAAGAACTATGTAGTCAATATTGAAGAAAATCAGTACAGTCTATATAGAGAAAACTATCGCCATGCTAAGATGATGGGCTGACTATTCAGCAAAAATAAAGGAAGCTGTAGACGGAATTCAGCAGAACTCACTAGATAAACTTTGCATTCAAATAAATGTTTGAATTCAAAGTTTTCTCTTCTCTCCAAGACCAGTCTTTCCCTCCATTTACTTTTTTTCTCAGCTTAAAAGAAAAAAATGGTGTGTCTCAGCTGAGAGTAAAAAAAATGAAATATCAGCTTGTTAATGTAAAAAAAGATTATACAAATATATGTGTAGTATAAAAAGATAATACAAGCTAATCCACAAAAATCCACAAAATATTTAGAAGTATTTAAAAATTTTAAAATATTGTAGAAAAATATTGTAGTCTCTGACTATTTGTAATCCACAAAAAAGATAGAATGATTTTGCAACTCAGGGCAATAAAAGCTTGACATCTAGTCAATAAAAATTTATGATATGGCAGTAAAATGTTTACAGTAGTTGTGTAGTGGGGCTGGCTGAAGGACTTTGCAGGAGCCTGGCCGGGGAGAGGGAAGCTCGGACAGCTGCTGCCGATTTTGGGCACGGCAGGCATGGATCAGGTGGAAGGAAAGAAAAAGGAGGAAAGAAGGGGGGGAAGGTTGTTGTTGCTGTTTGTCGGAGAGGGACCAGGTGAAGTTAAAGAGGGGTTGCAGGTTTTAAGTTGATCCCTTTCTGTGAAGGAGGGGGGAAGAGGGGAGTGAGAGAGAGTGAGAAGGTGGAATTTTACTGCTTTCTTTCACGGGGGATATCCCAAGCGGAGGCAAGGGAGAGAGTGAGGAGAGAGAAAGTTGCTGGGGTTGCTAAACTCAGATTTAATAATAAAGGGGAGGGGTTTGACACCAATGAGACCTGAGGCTGCAAGCAACAACAGAAGAGAAGGAGGCTGGTCGTTGCTGCTTTGGAGACTAGCGGCCATCCGAACTTTGACTATTGCTGCTTGTGCAAGTTTTAGAAATTGTGAGGAGTTGCCTTGAGGGACAAGCTGTTACTGCAGAACACTGACTACCTGTGTTTGTGTTCCTATCACTGCCTGGAGCCGGGTTTCTCCCCCCCCCACCTCGTCTCCAAATGGCTACTGGGAAATCATTGACTATTGCTGCTATGACTGCCTGGGGCTGTTAAACACCACCATGTATTGACTATTGGGGGCTAAGGGCTGGCAATCTTTGTTCCTAAAAGCCCCCTTTTGATGCCAAGAGTCTGCCACATCCTCACTTCATGTGAGCTTCTCCTAGAAGAGACACTTTAATAACACCTAGAGAGCGCAGCTGCAGAGCTCCACGGAGGGGTGCGGGGCTGGGAGGGCCTGGGCTTTGGCAGCCTCTGAGGGGGTAACGCTGCAGTTGTAAACAACCTTTTAAAATGGTCACTACATTTTCTCAAGATCATTCAATATATATATAAATGTATTCAGTTCATGATTATTTAGTTAATAAAGACTGGAATCCTTATAAATATGCAGAGAGAGAAAAGAAAGAAAACACCCTTGCAAACAGATCTGCACTTACTTAATGGGTGGGGGGGGGAAGAACACTTATGCAAACAGATCTGTATCTAATTCATTTGGCAATTATGTCTATATAAGTATGCTCTGCTAATGGTAAAAAGAACTATGCAGAAAAACTGTTCAGTCTATATAAAGAAAATTTTCTCAATGCTGAAAAACTTTCTCAGTGCTGGTATTTTCTCAATGTCATCAGGAGAATAAAGGAACAAAGGAAACTGAAGTCTTATCACGCTACACAGCAGAACTCATCAGAATAAACTTTGTGTCCAAATAAATGTTTGATTTCCAAGATCTCTCCAAGTCCAGTCTTTTCCTCCATTCACTTTTTTTCCTGTGGTTGCAATTCTGGACATGTTTAGGTTTTTTCCCCTCTAGGCTTTTAATTAGATTATTCAGGAGAGCCCCACTTCTGCATGTCTGCTCTCTCTGCTCTCACCCAGTTGATTCAAAACAAAACAAAGAAGACTCATAAATTCCTATTGTTTGAATACTAAAACCTGTGGGTAAATGCTTACAAAACATTTTGGACTGAAATCAATTATGTAAGAGTGATGCCAAAGGAGGCACAACAAAAGAGAAGCTTATGATGATCTTGATCAAGTTTCAAAAATGAAAAGTATAAACAAGGAATTCCTAAGGCTGTAGACTAGGCTGGGAATTTGACAAAAAACTTTCCAGAAGACAATTGGAAATTACTGTATTGTTTGCCAAGAAACAAGGGTGTGTCCATATAATCACTTGGATTTCAGCTTGACTCAGGGATGATTGTACTGTTTTGTTCTGAAATTCCCCCTTCCCTTCACAATCTCCATTTTTACCCCAGTAAAATAGAAAAAGCTGCTAGCACTATAAGTCAATTTAAAATAGTGTTTCTTGCCAAGGAATGAGAATGCCTCATAACCTTACCTTACCTTTCCTGATAAGAATAGGACTATTAGTGTTGTTTCTTCTGCATACAACTTACAGTTTTGGTTCTTCCTTATTCCATACTGTGTCTACAGTTTGTTGAAATTAAAATTATTTACACAATGATATGTATAAAATTCTGCCTAGCCAAAGCCTGGAGTATTTTTGTGGAATTCTTAAGTTATTTGATATAAAAACAATTGCAAATAATGTCTATTCTTCAACTAAATTGCTCATGCTGTCTTTTTTGCTCTTTCTTTTTTCAGACTCATTTCATCAAAAAATAATCTGCAATGAATACTATTGACATGCCTCCAATATTCGATCTTGTGGAAGTGGAGAATCTCAATGAAACCAATGTAACCTGCAACAATGGAGAATGTATCACTGTGGACTCCTTGTCGTGCCCAAATGTGCTTAACAAAAGTGCTCTGCTCTATACCCTCTCCTTTTTGTATATTTTTATTTTTATGATTGGCTTAGTGGCCAATTTTGTGGTTGTCTGGATGAATTTTCAAGCAAAAATTACTGGTTATGAAACTCACTTATACATCTTCAACCTTGCTGTTGCTGACCTCTGTGTGATCATCACTCTTCCCATCTGGGTAGTCTCCTTTGTTCAACACAGCCAGTGGAACATGGGGGAAATCTCATGCAAGATAGCTCACCTTGTGTTCTCCATCAATTTATATGGCAGCATCTTCTTCCTGACATGTATGAGTGTGGATCGGTACCTCTCAGTTTCTTTCTTCAAACCTGCCAGCAGTGTTAAAAAGAAAAGACTCCGTTGTTGCATTTGCATCTTGGTATGGCTCTTTGCCTTCTTTGCAGCCCTTCCTGATACCTATTACCTTAAGACAGTTTCCTCCAACAATGAAACCTATTGTCGTCCTGTCTATCCAGAAGAGACTGCCAAGGAGTGGCTAGCTGGCATAGAGCTAGCCTCTGTTATTTTAGGTTTTGTCATTCCTTTTCCTGTCATTGCTATTTTCTATTGTCTTTTAGCTGCAGCTGTATCAGCCTCTAATGATCAAGAGAGGAGGAGTAATGTGAAAATTATTTTTTCCTATGTCCTCGTGTTTCTTGTCTGTTGGCTGCCATATCACATAGTTGTCTTGCTTGACTTCTTCTTGGCCTTCCATTTTATACCATTCAGTTGCCAAATGGAGAACGTCCTTTATGCAGCCCTTCACATTACTCAGTGCTTCTCTCTAGTTCATTGTTGCATCAATCCCATCCTTTATAGCTTCATCAATCGAAACTACAAGTATGAACTCATGAAGGCATTTATCTTTAAATACTCGGCTAAAACTGGCCTTACAAAGCTGATTGATACTTCCAAGGTTTCAGAAATGGAGTACTCTGCTTTGGAGCAAAATGCTAAATGATGATTGTGTTGCAAAAGACATTGCTGGGGAAACAGATTACTCCTTCCCTGCTTACTGAACCTTGTCTACGCAATATGCATTTTACAGTATATATTTTTACAAAACATATTTTGCAGTTGCACTGGAAGATAAATATATTTAACCATGGATTTGAACAAGATTGTGAGAGTATAAAAACTGTAGTTTTAATATTAGATCTTCATTCAGTTTCCTATTGTAAGAGTAAACTGCATAACAAATGAAAATTATATGTATTTTAAGTTGATCTTCACAGAGATTTTGTGACAACATAATTGGAATATATTTTTAAATATTCATTATTGCATGTTAATATGTTTCATAATCTTTGTCTATTTGTTTCTTTCAGTGCTTCATCCTCCTATTTGTAAGTTATTTTTCAAATACTACCTTGGAAAATAAGATGCAAGCAATACAGTATGCTATTTGTGTGTGGAGGGGAGGGCAGATGTACCTGTTATTTAATTTAAGTATTCTTGGTGACTCCACTATCATTTCGTAGACAACTCTACAGAAATGGTTTGCCACAGTTCTCTTCTTCAATTCCTTTTCTACAGGGAATATATATAACCTGATATTCCCTGGAAGTCTTCCAGTAGCAATCAGAACAGATTCCTACTCAGCCAAAATAGTATACAGTATAGATTTAGAGCTAAATCACAAAATAAGGTTTGCTTGCAGCAGGGGTCCCCAAACCCCAGTTCCCCAGCCCAGTGCTGGGCTGCAGCCCATTGGGAACTGGGCCGTGGAAGTGGTAGGCATGCGTTTGCAAACTTGCAGTTGTGAAAGTGGTGCATGTGCATGTGAAACCATCCCCTCTTCCCCTTCCCCTTCCCCACTGCTGCCAACAGGCCACTGAGCCAGAAAGGTTAGGGGTTGCTGGCTTACAGTATCCTGCTTGTGACATACCTGCATCAGGTAATTATGAATGGATTCAAAATACTGATGAACAGGGTACCTCCAAAGTAGATTTATCAGCAATTTTCTTGTCACAACCATATAGACCTATGTGTATGTTTATGTATGTGTGCACGCATGTATATGCTTCCAAATGTAATTGCTCTCTGTAGTCCATTTGTGTTCTTTTTCTGATCCTAAAAATATCCAATAAACAGGCAACATATTAAGAAAGTTTTGTCTCCTCAAGTAAGATACTTTTTTGTTTTCATTATGTTGTAATTTATTTTGGGATAACCTAGGTTTGGAAGATGGCATATATGTTTTAAAAAGATTTTTTATATAAAGAAATGTTTAAAAGTGAACAGCAAATAATATTGCAATTACACATAGACTTACAGCAAAATAGATTGTTTACTTAAGAGTGCCTTGAAATCAGAACTCAGTTTCACTGAGGAACTAAGAAATTTTGGAAACTTTTAGTGTTTTTGGACAATTCAGGAGTGGCACAGTATATTTGTGCACATTAAAAACTACTTGGAAAGGCTTCTGGTTTTGCGCAGTAATGCAAGTAGCTGAGGGATCACAGGGCTCTGTACCCTGCAGCTGATTCTTTTCTGTTTTGGGAACCTAAATGGGCCTAAAGTCGCCCAGGAGAGGCAACAAAGAAGGAAAGCCCTGCCGATTGTGGAGAGACGGCAGTCAATCCAGTTGTTTGGGGAAAGCCCTCCAGAAACTAACAGTAGAAAGGCTAGCTTTACTCCAGAGTCCAGTCCAAGCTACAAGCAGCCAAAGCCCCAAAGCACTATTTTAAGCTGTCTGTAAACAACGTGCTTGGAACTGGGTAAGAATTTTGATTTTCTCTCTTCTACTTGATAATTGATTTCCTGGGAAAAAAACCCAAGAAGCAAAAAGCTTCCGAAAGTGAGAAGGAGGGGAATTTTTCTCCACCCTCCTACAGACAGAAGTGGAAAATTAAACTTTTTATGGGGGACAGAAATTTATTGAAATGAAATGAATATAAGACCTAAATGTGAATAAATTTGAAATTGGTGGAATTTGTTAAGATTTTCTTTTTAAATCATGAAAGCAGAAGAAAGCAATTGTTTATTTTGAAAACTGAAAAACAAACTGGTGCTGACATCTAGTGGTGGATGAAAATATACAGTAATAGTTGCTCGAATAACTTTACAACAAAAAACTCTCAGAAAATGAAAATAGAGAGCAGATTTATTATTTATTTATTTATTATTGGAACTTATATGCCGCCCTATCTCCCGAAGGACTCAGAGCGGCTAACAACAGTAAAACACAATAATACAAATGTTAAAAAAAAGATTAAACTAACAAGCCCCAGTGATAAAATATTAAAAACATTTTTTTTAAAAAAAAACCCTATCGTCAATCCAGGTCAGCCTGATGGAAAAAAAATGTTTTGAGGTTGCGACAAAAGGACCGGAGATCTGGGGCCATCCGGAGCTCAAGGGGAAGCTGATTCCACAGGGCAGGCTCTCCCACAGAGAAGGCCCTCCCCCTGGGGGTTGCCAACCGACATTGTCTAGCCGACAGCACCCTGAGGGGGCCCTCCCTGTGTGAGCGCACCGGGCGATGGGAAGTCATTCCTGGCAGCAGACGATCCTGCAAATATCCCGGGCCTAAGCCATGTAGGGCTTTATAGGTAAGAACCAGCACCTTAAATCTCACCCGGAGGGCAACCGGTAACCAGTGCAGCTCACGCAGGAAGGGTGTAATATCGGGATACTCCCATCACAACCTGCGCAGCTGCATTCTGCACCGGCTGGAGCCTCCGGGTGGCCTTCAAGGGCAGCCCCACATAGAGAGCATTGCAGTAATCTATATGGGAGGTAACGAGCGCATGAGTGATCGTACGTAGAGTATCTCGGTCCAGATAGGGGTGCAACTGGTGCACCAGGCGAACCTGGGCAAAAGCCCCCCTGGCCACAACTCCTATATGATCTTCAAAACTGAGTCGTCTATCCAGGAGGATGCCTAAGTTGCGCGCACTATCAATGGGAGGTAACACCTCCCATAACCATAGATGGAACCTCTTGGACTAAACGAGATGCCGGTACATAGAGCCACTCAGTCTTGGCTGGGTTGAGCTGGAGCTTGTTCTTCCCCATCCAGATTCGTACTGCTTCCAGGCAGTGGGACATCATGTCGAGGGCATCACTGGGTTGGTTCGGGGTGGAGATGAAAAACTGGGTATCATCAGCATATTGATGATATCTCACCCCGAAACCACAGATGATCTCGCCCAGTGGCTTCATATAGATGTTGAACAGGAGGGGAGAGAGGACCGACCCCTGGGGCACCCCACAACTAAGGGGCCTCGGGGTTGACCTCTGCCCTCTTGCCAACACCGTCTGCGAACAGCCCGAGAGGTAGGAGAACCAACGTAAAACGGTGCCTCCCACTCCCAACCCCCAAGATGTCGCAGAAAGATACCATGGTATCAAAAGCCGCTGAGAGATTTAATAGGACCAGGACAGAGGAATAACCCCTATCCCAGGCCCTCCAGAGATCATCCACCAGCGCAACCAATGCCGTCTCTGTGCTGTACCTGGGCCTGAAACCCGATTGGTATGGATCCAGATACTCAGTTTCCTCCAGGACCAAAGGGAGCTGCTGTGCCACCACGCTCTCAACAACCTTCGCAAGAAAGCGAAGATTGGAGACAGGATGAAAGCTATTTAAAATAGCTGGATCCAAGGCAGGTTTCTTGAGGAAGGGCCTCACCACCGCCTCCTTCAAGGCGGCAGGGAAGCACCCCTCACTCAAGGAAGTATTAATAACTGCCAGGAGCCAGCCTTGTGTAACCTCCTGAATCACATAAACCAGCCAGGAGGGACACGGGTCCAAAAGACATGTGGCAGCACTTAATCTCCCTATGATCCTGTCCACTTCAAAATCCTGTCACAGGATCAAACTCCTCCCAAATATTATCGGCGAAACCCATTGCTTCCCTCTCGTCAGATACTGCCCAGTCGGAGTCCAGACCAGCCCGAATCTGAGCGATTTTATCCAGCAGATGCTGACTAAACTCCTCAGCCCATCCCCGCAAGGGTTCCTCCCCCGTCCCCTGATTTAAAAGGGAACGGGTCACCCTAAACAGGGCAGCCGGGTAGTTATCTGCGGACGCAATGAGGGTGGCAAAGTGAACATGCTTCACCGCCTCCATTGCCACAAGGTAAGATCTAGTAAAGGATCTTAACTGTGTTCCATCAGATTTGGACCGACTGGACCTCCAAATGCTCTCTAGGCCCCTCCTCCGGCGCTTCATCTCCCGCAGGTCCATGGAGAACCAAGAGGCCAACCGGGACCTGCGCTGGGTCAGAGGCCGCAAAGGCACAACGCAGTCGAGAGCCTCAGAAGCAGCCCGTTGCCAGGCGTCAACCAAGGTCTCGACCAGGCTGTGGGAAAGGGAGGCAGGAATCAGTCCAAGCGCCATCTGGAACCTATCCGTGTCCATCAGGTGCCTGGGGCAGAACCACCTGGTCGGCGCTGCCACCCAGCAGCGGGAGGTGGCATAATGGAGGCCCAGCAGCAGGAGATAATTGTCTGTTCATGAAAGGAGTTGAGAGATTGGAGAAACCCCACCCAGACCATTAAGCCACTGCCCAGAGATAAAAATAAGGCCGGGCGTGTTTCCCTCCTCATGAGTCAGACCCTGAATAATCTGGGTCAGGTCCATGGCCATCATGGTACCTGAGCTCAGGCTGGTCTATTTGAATGCCAGGTCCCCTCATCCAGGATCTGATCGAGGAGGAAGGCGCAGACCTGGCATGCATTACGGAAACTTAGTTGGGCCCAGAGGGAGGAGTCCCTTTGATTGAGTTATGCCCACCAGGTTTCCATGTGCATCACCAGCCTCGGGCTCAGGGTAGGGGAAGTGGGGTGGCAGTTGTTATTAAGGAGACCCTTTGTCCGCGGAAGGCCACTGCCCCTCAGATAGGCGGATGTGAGTCCCTCCTCCTGAGGGGGGGCCTTGGGGGTCAGTTGGGCCTGTTGCTTGCATATCTTTTTCCCAGATGCGTGGCAACGGCCCTGCCCTGGCTGCTCAATGCTCTCTTGGGGTTGGCAATTGAGTTTCCCAGACTTATGGTTCTGGGGGATTTTAACCTGCCCTCCCTGGGGGGTGCGTCGGGGGTGGCCTGAGAGTTCATGGCTTCCATGATTGGAAGAGAGGAAGATCCTGCTGAGGTTTCCTTTGCTGGGACTTTTATTGCTCCACAGCAGGAAAAAGTCATTTACTTCACAGGCAGGGCCATCTTAACAGAAATCAGCCATAGGCAACCCTGTTGTCAGACTTGCCCCAATTCAGTCCCCTAGGAAAGAAAAGCCTTCAATTCTATTTAGTTAAAGCAAAGGGTTCCTTTACTAAGAGTGATGGTTGCAGTAAATTCAAGCCAGCTCTGAAATCACCACACTTGCTGGATATAAAAATAAGGTGTAGGTTTACCCCCATCCCATCTCTCCCCTGTGACCAGTCCATTTCCAGCCAATCAGAGCTCGCCAAGATGTTTTGAGAACTTGTGAGATACTTCTCAAGATGCCTGGCCATGGGATGCTGATACAAATAGAATCCAGCTGCTCTAGTGCTTCTCACCTGTCATCCCCCCCCCTCCCAATTTCCTATCAGGGACACAAAGTTCTATTGCCTTTTAATCTTTTCCTCTTTCTTCCTTCCACTCCCTTCTTTTTTATGGCAAGAGGCCTGTGAGACACCCCCCCCCCCAAGCTGAGCCAGGAGATCTGATATTCTGCCCCCCTTGATAGAGACGTTAGTCCTGCAAAAAAGAGAGAGGAGGGAGAGACACAAAATTTCCCAATTAGTAAACAGTTCAATGGGGCTTATCTGGGTAGTGGTGATGGAATTTTTAAAGTAGTTTGGGAGCTTTAATATGTTGGGAGTTGACCCATTCAATTTCTGAGGGGGAAATGTCTTTCTAGGCTACTAAATACTGAGTTTTTCCCCAATGTATGCAAGAGTCCAACATGTTTTTGACTTCAAAGTGCTGCTCTCCCTTGATCAATGGTCTGGAGGTGGTTGCAATTCGGGACGCAAGGAAGATTTGATTTTTAGTTTCAGTAGGAGTGAACCCAGTGCACTGAGTTATTGTAGTGACCTCTGTGAAAGGGAGGAGATCCGTCCAATTGTCCTGTTGGTAATTAATGTAGCATCTGAGGTACTCTTCCAGGATGCCATTGGCTCTCTCAAACCCCCCCCCCCATTAGTAGCTGGATGATGCAAGGAGCTGAGCCCCTGAGTGGTCCCCAAAACTTTTAGGAACTCCTGCCAAAGCCATCAAGTGAATTAGACTCCACAATCTAAGATTATTCTCTCTGGAGCACCATGCAGCCGAAAGATGTGCTGCACGAATAGTTTAGCCAAAGCACATGCTGAAGGAGAACAGATCGGTTACCACCTAGATCACCGTATTCCCCAACCTTTTGGGCAGTTCTACAATAATGTCCATTGATATCTCTTTGCATGGGGCTTTGGACTCTACCACTGGCTGGAGAAGTCTGGGTGTTTTCCCTCAGCAGAGGCACAAATAGGGCAATTAGCCACATAGCTCTTTGTCCTTTTTCAGTGGCAGCCACCAAAATTGCTTCTTGATTAGGTGCAGGGTTTTTACGGGGCCAAAGTGCCCCACCAGTTTTGAATCATGGCTTTTTTGTAGACCCTTTAATCATTGGCTTTGTGGGACATATAATTTAACTCCTACCCAAGCTTGACCATCTTGCATTGTACATTTTCCCTTGTGCATTTGGAATCATCTTCTTCCAAAGCTGCCTTTAGGATACCTTTAAAATCATCAGCTAGTTGGGTTTTCATTTTGGCTTGTGCCCAGGTGATGACTGGGACCACCAGTTGCCTTGAGGGGATGACCAGTTTAATCACCTCTGTCTTTAAACTTTTGTATTGTGGTAGCCTGGATAAAGCATCTGTTAGAACGTTTGTCCCTCTGGGAGGTACCTTAATGTGAAGTTGAATTGGTTAAAGTACTGGGCCCAGTGAGCCTGTTTAGGAGATAGTCTCTAGGGGTTTTTTAATGCTTCTAAATTTTTATGGTTAGTCCATACTTCAAAAGAGGTTTTGACACATCCCCTGCTTTGATCCTCACATGGTGGTGCAACTCCCGCAAATCCAACTTGGTGAAGACCTTTCCTTTGGCCAAATGGACCAGCATGTCCTTCATGAGGGGAAGAGGGTAAATGTTTTCCACACACAGCATTAAGCCCATAGTAGTTAACTCATAGACAAAGGGACCAGTCCTTCTCCCTAAACACTGGGGCAGCCACCCTTGATCTGGTGGATTGGATGAATCCACGCTTCAAGTTTTGTTTATAAAAGTCTGCAATACCTCCTCCAGTTCCCTAGGGGTCATAGAATACAGTTTAGTGTATTTGGCCAGTATCTGGATCAAGGCAGGTCAATTTCCACCTCCTCTGCTAGGACATACTGTACAAGCCATGAAGGTTGGCAGGGGCATCTCTGAAATTGCAGGTGTTGTAGACTTTGTCACTTAGCCCATCTCAGAAGCATCCAGTCAAGATGTCTTCTGGACAGTTGGACAGTCAGCAGGCTAGATCTCAAAACTCCTGGGTATACTTGGCCATCCCCCTGCATCCTTGGCTGATGGTTTTTATGCAATCTTTGGCTTTGCAATCAGCTAAAGGGTCTTAAAAGCACTTCCAAAGTGTGGCCCTGAAGCAGTCAAAGTTTCTCAGCTCCGAATGTCATCATTGTAGAGGGTGATCATCCATTCAGCTGTGGCCTCTTCTAATGCCATAGTCATGCAGCACACCTTAGCCCAGGGGTAGGCAACCTCGGCTCTTTTATGACTCATGGACTTCAACTCCCAGAATTCCTGAGTCAGCATAGCATAGCATAGCTGATGATACCCAGCTTTTTATTTCGACCCCAAACCACCCCAGTGATGCCCTCGACGTCATGTCCCGCTGCCTGGAGGCGGTTCGGGTCTGGATGGGGAGGAACAGGCTTCGACTCAACCCCGACAAAACTGAGTGGCTGTGCATACTGGCATCTTGGGATATTCAGGATATCCCATCTCTTTCTATGGGGGGTGAGTTATTACCCCCCCCCCCCGTAGATAGGGCTAGCAACTTGGGAGTCCTCCTAGATTCACAGCTTTCTTTAGAAGATCATACAGTAGCTGTGACTAGGGGGGCCTTCGCCCAGGTTCGCCTGGTGCGCCAGTTGCGGCCCTATCTAGACTGGGATGCCTTACGTACGGTCACTCATGCGCTCGTGACCTCTCGTTTGGACTACTGCAACGGTCTCTACATGGGGCTGCCCTTGAAGACCACTCAGAGGCTCCAACTGGTACAGAATGCAGCCGCGAGAGTTGTGCTGGGAGTTTCCCGATACTCCCATGTTACACCTCTGCTCCGCGAGCTGCTTTGGCTTCCAGTTGTCTTCCGGGTGAGATTCAAGGTGCTGGTAATGACTACAAAGCCCTACATGGCATGGGTCCGGAATACCTTAGGGAGCACCTGCGGCCGGCGTCAACTTCCCTCCGCCCAGTACGCTCCCACAGAGAGGGCCTCCTCAGGATGCCACCGGTCAAAGAATGTCGACTGGTGGCCCCCAGGAGGAGGGCGTTCTCTGTGGGCGCGCCGGATTTATGGAACCATCTTCCGGTTGAGCTCCGGATGGCACCCGAACTCCGCTCCTTCCGGCGCGATCTAAAGACTTATCTTTTCGAACAAGCTGGCCTGGCCTGATGGGATAGTGATGGGATAGGGTTAGGTTTTAAAACTGTTTAGTGTGTTTTAATTTATTGTAATAGTTGTGGGCTCTTTGTTTAATTTCTTTTAACTTTTGTATTTTGTCTTTTAACATGTATTGCCCTGTTCATCACCCTGAGTCCTTCGGAAGAAGGGCGGTATACAAATATAATAAATAAATAAATAAATAAATAAATAAATAAATAAATAAATAAATAAATAAATAAATAAATAATATAGGGCCAAAACCTCATGTAAATTCTTAATTTTTTAAAATCTCTGAATTCCATTTCTTAAGAAAAATTCATTTTCAATTTTTTAAATTTCTTTTTCCAATTTTTAAATTCTTTCTTCCAATTTTAATATTTTTTCCAACTCTTAAAATTATTTTTAATTTTAAATTCTATTTCAATTTTTAAATATTTTCAATTTTTAAATTCCTTTTTCAATTTTTTTTATAAAATTCTTTTCAATTTTTTTGGATTTTTTAAATCCTTTTCAATTTTAACATTTTTTTTCAGTTTTTCAATTTCTTTTTTCAACTAAACATTTGAAAAAATAATTATTTTAATTGTTTAGAAATTTTTAAACTCAATGCTCTAAGAGGAATTTTTTAAAAAAAAAACCTACAGAAAAAAGAGACAGACACTTAAAACTGGGAAGATAGTGATGAATTTTTCAAGACAGAACAAAAGGTCATGAACTCTTGTGAACTAATGTAAACTCACACTTTACACCAGGGAATATATTTACAGTTTTAGAATTTTTTTATTTTTTAGCAAACAAAGGAAAAGTCTTTGAGATAGAGACTGACATTATAGTGACTTGCAAAATGTGCCATATATTTCAGCTTATGCCTACAGAAGACCCAAACTATGTATGTATCAAATATAAAAAACTTGAATTACTAGAAGAAAAAGTAAACGGTCTAGGTCTAACCAACCTAGTCGACAACTTTGTCATCCAAAAGGTAGAGGAGAGAACTAGAAGTAAAGCTTAATTCTTACTAATAGACAAGAAGTGATAGAGGGAGTTGAAGTTGCTGAAACCTTGAGGGAAAGTGACTACATCATACCAGAATTCGATATAATGCAAACACAAACAATAGAAAATAATTCAACCAATGTCTTAAATTCCAAAAGAACCTAGGAAAGATTCCATGGATGAAAATCCTAAAGGGAAAAACAACTCATGAAGCATCGGAAACTCTGAAAAATGCTATCATAAAAGCCCAGTCCAGCACAATACCACGAAAAAGAAAAACAAGAAAGTCAAGAAGAAACCAGCAAGGATGCACAAAGATCTCTCAGACAAACTGAAAGACAAAAAGGACAAGTACAAAAAATGGAAAGCGGGACACATAACTAAGGCTGATTATCAGCAGACAGCCAGAACATGGAAAGATGAAGTTAGGAAAGCTAAGGCTCAGAAGGAACAAAGACGTGCAACAGAAATCAAGGATAATAATAATAAAAATCTTCCAACATATTAATAACAAGAAAAAGTCAAGGAAACTAAAGAGAGAAGATGGCAAGGAAGTAACAAGCAATAGGGAGAAAGCAGAGCTGCTTAACTCATTTTTTGCATCAGTCTTCACACAAAAACAAATTATAGCACAACATAACCCCCACCAAAAAAAGACTGCAGGGCTTCCAGTTTGGCGCAGTAGTGCAAGTAGTTGAGGGATTGCAGGACTCCACACCCTACAGCCAATTCTTTTCTGTTTGAGGACCCTAAATGGGCCTAAAGTTGCCTCGGACAGGCAACAGAAAAGGAGGGAAGCCCTGCCGATTGTGGAGAGACGGCAGTCAATCCAGTCATTTGGGAAAAGAAATCAACAGAAGAAAGGCTAGCTTCACTCCAGAGTCTAGACCAAGCTACAAGAAGCCAAAGCCAAAAAGCACTAATTTAAGCTTGATTGTAAACAATGTGTTGGGAACTGGGTAAGAATATTGATTTTCTCTCTTCTACTTGATATTTGATTTCCTGGGGGAGAAACCCCCCACCCAAGAAGCAAAAATCCTCTGAAAGTGAGAAGGAGAGGGATTCTTGCCCTACCCTCCCACAGAAGGAAGTGGCAAATTAAACTTTTATGAGGGACAGAAATATACTGAAATGAAATGAATATAAGATTTAAATCTGGATAAGTTGAAATTGGTGGAATTTGTTAAGATTTTCTTTTCAAAAGATTATTGATGAAAACAAAAAAAAGTATTTTTTTTCCACTTTACAATGCTTTGGTAAGGCCACACCTGGAATACTGCATCCAGTTTTGGTCACCACGATGTAAAAAAGATGTCAAGACTCTAGAAAGGGTACAGAGAAGAGCAACAAAGATGATTGGGGGACTGGAGGCTAAAACATATAGGGAACGGTTCCTGGAATTGGGTATGTGTAGTTTAACGAAGAGAAGAGTGAGGGGTGACATGATAGCAGTGTTCCAATATCTCAGGGGCTGCCACAAAGAAGAGGGAGCCAGGCTGTTCTCCAGAGCAGCTGAGAGCAGGACAAGAAGCAATGGATGGAAACTAGTCAAGGAGAGAAGCAACCTAGAACTAAGGAGAAACTTCCTGACAGTTAGAACAACTAACCAGTGGAACAACCTGCCTCCAGAGGTGGTGAATGCTCCAACACTGGAGGCTTTTAAGAAGAGACTGGACAGCCATTTGCCTGAAATGATATAGGGTTTCCTGCCTGAGCAGGGGGTTGGACTAGATGACCTCCAAGGTCCCTTCCAACTTATTATTATTATTAATTGTTTTGAAAACTGAAAAAATGAACTGATGCTGACATCTAGTGGTGGATGAAAATATACAACTGTAGTTGCTCTAATACAGGAACTGACAGAAAGCCCAGTAAAAGATAACTTGTTTTTGTGACCTTCAATGTCTTAAGTAACAGAGAACAGCTGCAACAAAAAGAAAACATTTTGGGATATTTACAAGGCAAGAACTATAAACTTTAGCGAAAACAAATGACTTTCCTGGATTATAAATACTTATACAGCATTAATCCCCTTAAAATTCATGCAGAGCCTAAGAGACCCATCTTTCTTTTCCTTGAACAACACATCTTTTCTGATGGGGTCAGGGCACCTCCTAACTGAAGAAATGAAATGGGACAAACAGTGGCTCTGGATCCCTAATGGCCACACCTAAAGCAATTGATTGCCAGGCCAGTAGATGGCTTAGGACAGTGATGGTGAACCTTTTAGAGACTGAGTGCCCAAACAGCAACCCAAAACCCACTTATGTATTGCTGAGTGCTGGATGGGCATGGCCCACTGAGTGGACGTGGCTATGGTAGTCATGGTAGACTGGGTGGGCATGGCCAGGTTGGGTGTGGCCACCTCAATGTTGCTACTGGGGAGGGATGGCTGTGGGGGCCAGGCAGGGTTGGGGAGATCCAGGGGGTCTCTGGTGGGTGGGGCAGTGGGCAAGAGGCTCATCCTGCAGGGTGAGGCAAGGCAAGGGAGGGGGCAGAGTGAGGGTGCCATTGCCATGGGCCAAGGCAAGGCAAGGCAGGGGCCAGGGCAGGGGCCGGTTGCAGACAAAGGGGGGCTCCAGTGAAGAGGAGGTGGAGAAAGAGGGTTTAAGCAAGCTTAGCAACCGGAGTGAGGATCTCCCCCCAAAAAAACAAACATGCTTTGTGGGTAACCTCAAAGCATGACAGAAGAGACCAAAACCTTTTGCAACCACCCAGCAGGTGGGAGGGGAATAAAAACCAAACAAGACCCCCACACACACACCAATCCTCAACAGAAATGCTCATGACAACAAAAGCCTTGGACAGGGGGAAGAGCACAGGCAGGCAGGCATCTTACTCAGCTGATGGCTTGGGCGGGAAGGGGGCAACTACACCCCCTCCCAAATGCTGCCCTCTCATGAAAGCAGGATGAAAACTCCAAAAAGCGACAAGGAAAAACAGAAGAGTGTCTCACAATGGTTTTCTTCCCCTTCTAGCTGCAGTTTAAATATGTAAAGACCACAAAAGAAAAAGCTTGGCTTTCTCTCATTTTAATTCAAAAGGAAGGAATGGGAGGATTGGAGGACGGGGTTTGTTTGTTTCAAAGGACAGGAAAGAGAGGTGCTGGGGGAGTGTGGCAGGCGAACGGCGATGGTGCAAGGCTTCTGGCTATGCAGAGGGGCATTGGGGGCATGTTCTCTTTAAAAGAGCAAAATGAGGCAAAAAGTAAAAATCCCCCACTCACTCCACCTCTGAAAAACACAATGACAGAGCTTTCAATGATACAAACAACTTTTTACTTGAAAAGTAAAAGTTTGCATTTGGCATGCTTTTGAAGAATTAATGCGATTTTTGTTGTTGTATGCATGCTGATAATTTATCTAACCTTGGCTCATATTTTGTAAGTTTGAGAGCAACAAAAGCAGCACTCAGGTCATCTGTTAGTCTGTTTCTGGTGTCAGATTTGATATAATACAAAGCTGAATTAGCTCACAAGCATAAGATGATCCAAACAAAATAAGGAAAGCAATCCCAAGTGCTTTCATTGACTTAAAATTATTTGGCAGAGAATTCCACACTTTAAGGATTTCATTTTCAGAACTAACTGTGCTGTCCTTTGTCATCCCTTCTATGTTCTCAATTGTTTCACACAGGTCACAGAACTTATTTTTCCAGATAGTTTTCTTGAAATTCCAGTAGCTCCATTTCCAGATTTCCTAAATTTAACCAGTGTAAGCAGGAAAGATCAAGTTCTTCAAATTTGGCTTTATCTGGAAAAGTAAGAAAACACAGGGTTGTCTCCATCTTACGGAACTGTGAAAATGTGTTACTAAAATTCACCTTTATAGCTGCTACAGTGCTAAAAAATTCCTTGTAGATTTCCTGATGGTTTGTAGGATTGTTTTCAAATGTTGTAGAATTTTCTAAATGCATTTTTAGATTTGGAAAATATTTCAGCTGCCCACTTTCAAGGTCTCTTTCAAAAACCTGCAGTTTTCTCTCAAATGTTTTGATAAAACATCCTTTCTACTGTTTTCCCTACACCTTGTAATTGTTTGTTCAGTACATTGAAGTGTAGTGTAAAATCTATATTAAAAAAATGAGGTTGGTAAGCCAGGCCATATCAGTGAGGTGTGGATATTCTTGCCCTTTCTCATTCATAAACAGCCTATATTCATCCAAGCAGGCTACAAATCTCTCCAGGACTCATCCTCTGTTCAGCCACCGGACATTATTATACATAAATAACAATCATATAGTGCCTGAACCTCCTCAAGAAGTGCTTGAAACTGTCGACAATTCAGAGCACGAGCTATGATGTAATTCACTATTTTTGTGACATCTTTGAGGACATTGTCCAATTTTTTGTTGCTTTCCCTGGAGTTTTGTTTCTTTAACAAACAACTGTATGAAACCAGATGTTGCCCCCACCATAGAAGGTGCTCCATCGCTAGTAATTGAAACCATGTTTTCTGGTCTTATGTCTTGTGACAAAAATGCCTCCTTCACAGCATTGTAGATATCTACTCCTTGTGTTCTTTCAGGCAAAGGCACCAGTTTCACCAGCATTTCTCTCATGATATCACCAACAGCATAACCAGTGCTTTTTTTGTTAAAAAAAAAAGGTGCTGGAACTCACACACATCATACAACCTGCCTTGCCAGCCCTACAAGGTTCCATCCAAAAAAGGTGCCAGAACTCTGTTCTGGGTGTTCTATGAGAAAAAAAAAGCCCTGAGCATAATGCAAAATTACTGCTAGCCTTGCATGATTATTTATATCTTTTGTATTTTGTCAGTCAGTGTGAACTGATGACTAACATCACTTGCCATGCGCTGAACTCGATCTTTCACAGTATTTCTGCTAAGTGGTATTTCAGAGATATGTTGAATAATTTTATCCTTGTTTGGGAAATCATGAAAAAGAGAATCACTCCAAGACAAGCTGTTTTCATAATATCCCCATCAGAGAAGGGCTTACCATGATTTCCTATGCACAGTGAAATTTTAAAACTGGCAGCTGTCAGATGATTTGTTCTGGAAAGATAGTTGGAAAAACTAAGATGCTGGGAATGATAGTTCCTCAATTTCCCTTCAAGAAACTCTTTTCTTTCAATATTACCAAGTTGGGCAACATTTTTGTGGTTGGTTTCAAAGTACCTTCTGACACTTGATGTGTGACACACAACACTTTCATTACATAGAACACATAACGCTTTCCCACTGCGTTCAATCACTCCAAATGACTGTCCATGCCTCTTGGAATGATCTTCCACTATCTGTTTTTGCTTTTTTTGCTGTAGTCATTTTTGGGTGGGTGTACAAGACTTGGAGTTTACAAAAGCACAAAAAAGTTTTTTTAAAAAAATGAAGCAACCAATACAAATATATCCCTAAATAACTAACTGTCATGGTTCCAACAGATGAAACTCTTCAAAACAACTTCGAGGCATTATTTACCTTAAATAATTTTTTATTCAAGAAACAAAGTATTGGCACTACATAGTTGAAACCAAAAACTAAATTCCTCTCCCCCAATAAACCAAAGCACAATTCCCTCCTCCAATAAACAGTCATAAATCACATTCCCCAATTAGCTTGAAGCACGGGCTTTCTCCCCAGCTCTCCAGCCTGCCAAAACTCTATCAACTCTGGGCCCAATGACCTGGGTTCCCACGGCTGAGTTATTATTGTTATGACTAGCTGGACTCTCATCCACATTCCCCCTCCCAGCATCAACTAACTTTAAAAGCAATAGAGGAAAATGGCTGCATTTCCATCTGTTGTCAAAGCAAGAACAACTGATGTTAGCAGCGTTGACACTAACACTATTAGTTAACATTAAAGAAATGGATATTCCCTGAATCAATGATCTAGGATGGGGGAATTAAACAATGAAAGTAGTGTCTTGGATTTTACAGGTTGTTGGAAAAGCACTCATTCATTTTACCAGATACTGAAAATGACAGAGAAATCTGAAGCAGAACACCTGTATTAGGAGATGCAACTGATATAAAATCTGGATGAAGAATGGTCAATAAAGCATTCTTGGTTGTCTATTTTATCTTTCTTAATAAGCTATAATTAACTTTCTCTCTTCACTTTGCAAAATCTGTGGGTCCCACACCATTCCACATACCTGCAAGAAAGCAGCTGCAATCCGAGTATTCTAACTCAGGGCTTTTCCAGTCACCTAGCAAGGTGTCAAAAACTTGATGACACCCCCCCCCCCAAGGAAAAAAGTGATAAAGTACAGTAGTCCTCGCCTTACAACAGTTCACTTAGTGACTGTTTGAAGTGACAATGGCACTTTAAAAAATGACTGATGACCATTTTTCACACTATGGTGCATGCCCATTCCTTGCTTCTGCTACAAGGCTGGGCAGCCAGTGTGTGAACACTGCCTCATTGGGGCCTGCTGAGGCCAGCAAGCAACTGAGGCAGCTCCAGACACCTGGCCGCCCCCTCCTCTGCTGCATGGCTGGCTGGCCTTACAATGCAGGGATTGTTTCCGGTGCTGCCACCATTGCTACCATTGCTGCCCCATGAGCCTGGGCAGCCAACTTCTCCCTGGTCCCTGATGAGGAAAAAGGGGCCAGAACCGATCTCCCCTCCCAATCCTTCTGTTGCTGGCTGGCTGGCTGGCTGGCTGCTCGGCCCTGCCTGGCTTAACCAGAGCCTGCCCAGGCCTCCACCTTTCCTGCTGCCTCCACTGCCGTTGTTGCCCCATGAGGCTGGGCAGCCAACTTCTCCCCAGTCCTTGGATGAGATAAAAGGGGCCAGACCCCAATTTCCCCACCCAACCATGCTGTCACTGGCTGGCTGTGGCTGGCTGGCTGCTTGGCCCTGCCTGGCTTTACCAGAGCCTGCCCAGGCCGCTGCCTTTGCTGATGCCTCTGCCACCACCTCCATGGTCATTGCTGCCAATTTCTCCCAAGCTCCTGGACAAGGGGCTGAGGAACCCAATCTCCTCTCCCAACCATTGCCGCCACCACTCCTGAAACTCACCACTGGTCACTCCTGCTTGCTCACTTTGCTGTCTGCACCAAATGCTGCTCCTGCCAAAACTTGCTCCTTTTGTAGGCTCTACACGCCAGCTCTTGCAGCTTTCCCAGATTCCTCATGCGTGGGGGAGACAGGGAGGGGAGCAGCCTGGCCCTGCATCCATCTGTCTGGGGCGATGGTGTGCATGCCCACAGGGACAGCTCTGCATGCTGCCTGTGGCACATGTGCCATAGGTTCACCACCATGGGCTTAGGAGATTCTGTGGCCTTGGTTGCTGGGATTTTCCATGGTGGCAGCTTCTCTGGGTTGTCCAGCTTTGGTTCAGTTCCTGGAGGAGTTGGCTTCTTACAGCGAGCAAACTCAGTGTCTAGCTTCACTGTCATTTAGTACCACTCTTGTAGTTGATCAGGAACCCCCTGATAGATGCAGGTTTGGGATATATGGTCATCTAGCCCCTCTTTGAAGTGATGCACCAGGTCTCTCACTATCGAACTCTCTCTGTTGCTGCTGCTGCTGCATTCCTCCCCCTCTCCCCTCAGGTTTTCCTGCCTCTGATTCCTCACAGCCGAAGAAGGATTGCTGTGGGCCTTTTGTCCTCTGCCACACCAGGCTAGCAAGAGGCGGGGGAGGGTTCTGCTGCTCTCACTGGAGAGAGAACTCTGATCCAGTCCTCCATCTGAGGCAAGTCTCCCCTGGGAAGGGCTGTGGGGCTGGAAGGAGGCAGGGAGAAGACTGTGGGAGTTGGGCTGTCTCTGCTTTGCTTGCCCCTCGGTCAGCCTGCCTTGAACAGGGTGTGGACCTAGGCAATTGCTGAATAAATGATGTAATCCACTGGTTCGCTGCTTCCAATGGTCTTCCTCCTTGTCTGCTGTTCAGATGCCAGTTCGCTGCTCTCCATTGTTTTGGGCTGCTTAGCTGTGCTCCGGAGCTGGCTCTCTCATTCTCTTTTGCTGGCTGCCTCGACTCTAAGTGTAGCCATTCATTCACTGCACTCGTTTGCTGGTGTTTTTGTTGTGTATGCCACCTAACACCAGGTGGTATTGGTCAGGCGACCTGATTGGTCAACCTGTCCGGCGGGAAATATAGGACACTGGGTTGGGTGTCACCTGTCCGGCAGGAGAATAGAGCCAGCGGGTTGGCTGACTGCAGGGATGCGGGAAATCTATAAGAGGGCAACAGGAGGAAAGTTCTGGAGTTCCATATTGTAACCAATAAAAATGTAAACTATCATTATCGTCTCCTGGTTGTTCCACGTGGCACCCATGACTTAACAGTTTTCCTCCTTGCCCCAATTTCTTCTTGTCCTTTATCCTTTCTGTCTTCCTTATCTAACTTTCTGCTTCTTTTTCCTCACTTTCCCACCCCTCTCCTAGTACTTTCCTACTTAGTTTGGTTACTTCTCTCCCCGTGATCTGATACTACTTCTTATGCTGCCGCCATCTTGGACTCTGTCAAAATTGAAGAGCACTCTCTCAACAGAGGGGGAAGGATAAAACATCCTCTATCTCCTGTCTACAACACAATCTTTTCAGCAGTTCTTCCAAGAAGACTCCACACCCATTAGCACTTCTCAAGTGACTCTGAGGACACAGATAAACCTCCAAGTGGCCTCAACAACTTCTAAAAGAATGCAAATGACCAGCTGCCTGCAAGGAAGATAAATCCTTCCATTCCCCACCATCCAGTCAAAACTGAAGAAGCTTCTTGGTTGAGAATTGAAATGTCTTCCGAGAAAAACAAGAAAGTCCAGTTGCCTCTTAAAAAAGCACCTTTTGGACAACTATGACCAGGATAACTGAGAATCTCCATAAAGGCAGGGAAATACCAACATTTCATCACTCCTACTGCCATAAGATAGAACCCTAATAGCAGCTCTAGCTTGTGTTTAATCTGGTTTGCATGCTATCGTTCTTTATCAGTGCTCTCAGCATCTCTTCTCCCACTTAAATCTCTCTTAGCTCCTCATAAACCCTAGAGAGAAGAGTCTGCTCAGGTATGATCCAACCAGAGCCCCAACTGCCCTTTCATTTCTTTCTAACAATAAGTGAAAAAGATCATCAGCCTTTTTAGCAGAATATTATCAAGATACATCTGGAGAAGTCATTTTTCAAGGTTGCCTTTGCTTTGGATTCCTACATTGAGTAGGACATTGAACTTAGTGCCCTGAATGTACCATTCCAACCCTATGATTATAATGCTTGGAGATATTTTAGATATGTTTTCTTAAATAAAATGATAAAAAGATCCACATGAACCTGTAAGGTGTTGTGAATTTCTGAGCCAAAGAAAAAGGAATGGAATGACAGCTCCATCTCTGTAGTTTTTGTTTAATTTTAAAATTAGAAACATATGGTTGGCCATATGGCTATTTAGAATCAAAGTTTAGTAATTAGTAATAACTTACTTGCCTGAAATTATTCCATGAACCTTACATATGTCTCATCCTCTTCTTTAAGCTGTGTGGTCCTTACATATAAAATACAGCCACTGAAATACTATCCTGAGAGCTTACAGTGGCTGATTAGAGTCAGAGGTAAGCAGCAATTTGTTTGAGTGATATTTGGAAATGTTTCAACATTGGCCTTTTTATTTCCTGTTTATATTTTTCATCCCATCAAATAATTATTGAAATGGGTTTGAGTAAATAATTTCTTGGCACTGATAATATAATTCACTAAAACATTTAAGTTGTATATGTTTCTGTGTGTATAAAAGAGTGAGATGGCTGCATTTCTACAGTAAGTAATAAATCAGAAAGTTACTGAGTTCCTTCTTCCCCCTGCCCCATTTACTCATAAAAGAAACAGCAATTAAATAAAATATGTTATCTGAGCTTTTGGGAGGAAGCTGGTGGAAGCACTATTCCTGCTCTCCTTAAAATTACCGATCTTTTTTCCTCTAGTCTCCCTGTATGTCTCATAAGCAGGACCAAAGTCTTTGAAAAGGAGAAGCTCATGTCACAATTCTTTATTATTTTATGTGATTTCAAAAAGGTGAGGTTGGTTATAGAAAAGGAAAAATGTTCAGTAAAGGAATGATCATGCATGTCCTACACCTAGACAGCCATTTTGTGCCTCAGCAGGCAAGTCTCCAAGCAATTTTTGAATTTTTCCCATTGGCGAGGAAAAAACTGAAGGGAATGTTAAACCTATGCTAGACTGCTATATGTGGCTGGCCAATTGTGTTTGGTTTGCTATGTTGAAAGTTGAGAAACCTTGATAACACAGTACTTTATACTTTGATCCTATCCTCATTGCCATATGGGCACTGGGGCCATGGGAAGCCTGAATTCCCCTGGAGTTAATATTTACTAATTGGTGGGATTCAATGGGTCCACTAGTAGAACAGGAAGGTTACTGCTTCCCATACCCTGATTTGCTGTGTTCCCTCTTTTACTGAGTAAGCAGAACTATTAAACTTCTTAAACAATCGAAGCAGCTGCAGAAGCAAGTTTACACAGAGAAAAATGCCTTTCTCTTTTCTCACAGCAATATTTCAGGGATGTTTGTGCAAATGAAAAGCCAGGTGTGTTTATTCGTAAATACACATGAGGGTATATGTGTCAAAAGAGTTTGTGTAAGCAGATGTAACAGTGCACATGTACATCTATGTACATGCGATTGGGGGGAAATGGAATAATCAAGGCATATTTTCAAATATAGTTATAGCAATACTGAGTGAAGCCTACAAGTATTCGATAATAGTTTCTTTAGGCAGGAAAAATCAAATGTACAAGTACAGATTGGGCGAGACCTGGCTTAAACATGGCAACTGTGAGGGGGACCTTGACACTGAGCCAGCACTGTGCAGCAGCAGCCAAAAAAGCTAATACAATCCTGGGTTGTATAAATTTAGAGGAGAATCTATAGGAAGGATTTAAAATGGCTTAACATACTGAACTGTAATTTTGACTGACTGATAAACTGACTTTTGAATTAAAACATTGATGAAAGATTATTTGAATGGGGGAGACAACATGCAGGACTTGGGTTTGGCTAGTCTAAAGAAAAGAAATAGGGGAAACATGGTAAAGAATCAAGATCACACAAATATTAGTACCGCTTTATACAACCCTTGTAAGACCACACCTGGCATACTGCAGCCAATTTTGGTCACCATATCAAAAAAAAGATGTTGAGAGTATGGAAAAAATTCAGAGAGGAGCAACTAAGATGATCAAAGACCTGGAGACTAAAACATACAAAGAACAGCTGCAGGACTTGGATTTGGCTATTCTAAAGAAAAGAAGAAATAGGGGAGACATGATAGCAGTATTCCAGTATCTTGTTGAGACTTGTGTGCCCGACATGAGGTGGGGGAGTTGGCTTTTCACGCTGGCCCTCACCCCCTGGTCCAGCCTCTGCCTGCCTCCCCATGGGGTTTACCGCCAGGCGGCCATGTCCATCTCCCGACTACGGACACCGCTGGCCTTCCTGGGTGTCCCGCTTCTTTGGCCGACTGCCAGCTCTCCCTACCTCTTTGGTCCACTGCCAGCTGCTTCTGGGACTGCCAGGAGGCGCGGCTGCACACATGGGCCTCTCTGCTGGGTCTGCCACTGACCAGCTGGCTCAGGAGGCGTTGGATGGTGCTGCCACTGAACAGCTGGTCCAGGAGGCATCAGAGGCATCGGACAGTGCTGCAGCCGAATGGCTGGTCCAGGAGGTGTTGGAGAGGACTGAGTGGTGTTGGGAGAATCCTGGTGGCTTTGCCGCCAACCGGTCAGGTGTGGGGACCTCGGGGGAAACAGCAGAGCAGTTGGAGCTCCTTGCCGGGATGGCTGCCAGCCAGAAGAGCCCAGGAAAAGGCGTCTGCGGGTGAGGCATGCTTTGTGTAGCTGGGCATGGTGGGGCTGGGCATTTAGGGATATGGGTGGGGGTTACCTGGTCTCCTTTGTTAGATGTTTTTGTGCCAGTCCTGGCAGTTCCCCAAAAAGGTCATCAGATGGGAGCAAAGAGGCATCTTTGCTCCCACTGATGGGTCAGGGGTCTACGGCCCCTGCAGCCCCATTGCAGAGAGTTAATTGGTAAGGGAGGGACTGAGGACCCCCATAAATACCTCTGCTCAGGGGCTGCTCTCTCTCTCGTTATTCTGCTTGCTTGCTCTCTTGTGGGAATGATCCATGAGCTCAATCCAGGCATGGATGCCTCCATGCCAGGGAACTCTTTCTCTTTACTCTATCGTTAATAAAGCTTCATATGATTGCATCCCTGCATGCTGCCTTTTACTTGGAAGCACCTTAACCAACCATCGGTCTCGTGAGGCCATCTTACAAATTGGTAGCAGAGAGGATGGTTTAAGGCAACGCTTCCAAGCCAGCAGCTAGAAGCAATGATGCCTGGAGGTTCCAGCAAGAACCCATTTGAGACGGATGGCAGGAGATCCCCGATTGTGACCAGGAGTCTTGAATCAAGGACGGCAGCCCTGCATCCAGCCCCTGACACAAGCTTCGCTCCAGGTGAAAGCATAGATTATCTCTATTTCCCCAGAGGACCCAGCGGAGCGTCAGGGACCCCTTCGCATGCCTTCCCACAACTGCAAGCCACAGAGGGAAGCTTGGAAGGCCTACAGTCCACCCGAGACTGCCCAGACACCGGGGAAGTGGCCAGGGACCAGGCCACCCCCATCGTGGACCAGATGACTGAACGGGATGCAGGGAGCTGCTCCGAACGCTCCTTGCAGCACAAAGGACGCCACAAGCCTCTCCACGAGGGATGCCAGTGCAGGGGGCCTCTGGACACCGGGTAAGTCCTTCCCCAGGGCCCACGAGGCCCCCTAACATGGCACCGGCCACCCTGGGGGACCCCGGGGCTCCAGAGCTATTGGTGGGAAATTTCCCACCAAACTGTGATCTGCAGCTTCCGGGGCCAACCAGGAGCAAGATGGCGCCCCCCAGGCTTGATAGGCCTCAGCCAAGTGGCTTGATAGGCCTCAGCCAAGCCTCGAGGTCCAGCAATCCGTGGCAGCCAGCCGTAGTGGCACGGAAACCGCCCGGTCTTCCCCACCGGAAAGCCTCAAGGCCTATGATGGCATTGAAGCCTGCCCAACTGATCCTACTGCAGCAGGGTTTAAAGCAGCCATCCAGGTCCTGATTACAGCCCTGGAGCCAAGACAACCGAGGCCTCGACATCGGGGGTAGCCAGCCTCCCTCGCTACCCCCAGGAGCCTCCCAGAGGAGCTCCACGGCCCCCAATCCTCTCCCCGGGGCCTAACTGCCAGGAGGCATCCGGACTGGAGCCTCCCAGCTGCATCCTGCAACCCCAGAGGGCCCCCAGTGAACCCCCGGGCCCTCCAGCCTACTTTTTGCCGCCGCCCAGATGCCCTGCTTACCAAATGGTCTTCGGGGGGCCTCCAGATGAGGCCCCCTCCTCCAGCACCGTCTTCAGCCGCCTCCAGGGTCTCCAGGACCAGCGATGGGCTCCTCCGGGCAATCCACGGCATCTCTGGGCCATCCTGGCCCCATCCTGCATTCTTCGCCCCCCGGTGAGTGTTCCAGTGCCGGGGGGGCTCCAGGAGGAATCTTCGGGGCTTCTGCGGCCTTCAGCCCCTCCTCGGGCCCAAATCCCAGCCTGCAAGCCTAGGCCTGGGCCTAGCCCAGAGGCAGAGAGAGAGAGACGTCCGCTCCCTCCGCCTCCTGGGCTCAAATGAATCCTGAGCATGCCCAGTCGGGGCCATCCAAAAATCAGAGAAAAATACCACCACCTGCCAGCAAAGGGATCCCTCTTCCATTCACCTCAATGGAGAGCTCTCAGATGTATAGAAATGGACAAAGAGCTGGGGAAAATCTCTTTCATTCCCAGTCCTCTTCTGCTTCTGCACTTTCAAATAAATTTGAAAAACTGCATCTTGGGGGGGGAAAATTTCAGCAGTTGGCATAAAGAAGTGCAGGTATGTCTATTAGAACAAGGGACTCTAGAGATGGTTCTGGACCCCCCACCTCTTTCATGGGGACCCCAAGAAGAGTGGTATCATAGGAAAGCATATACCACTCTACTGAGCTCACTGGATGCTAACTTGTACCCCAGCATTCCAGATGGTCTCACAGCTGGTGAAGTTTGGGGGTTATTATACAATTTATTCAACAGCGACACCATCGGTTCGATCACCAGACTCACAACTGAGTTTTACACCACCAGACTGAGGTTTGGGGCTAACATGGCTGAGCACCTGGGAAAACTGAAGGCGCTCAGGGCAGAACTGATGTTCAGAGACTACCTTGTACCTGATGCGAACATGGCCACCATCATTCTGGCTTCTCTGGACAAAAATTGGAGCAGTTTCATTGTTTCACTGGAGGGGACAATGAAGGAAACAATGACTCTGTCCTATCTCACAGGGAGGCTCATTGAGGAAGACAGAAGGTGCAGAGATGCAGGAGAATACACCAGAGCCACCACCCAGCGAGCCAGCAGGAGGCACCACAACTCAGAGCAGGTTAATGCTCTACTTAAGTGTTTCATCTGTGGCTCTGAGGGGCATCTGAAGAAGGACTGCCCCCATCACCAACAAGGCCCCAAGCGTGGTCCCAATCAAGGAAGGGGCAAGGGGCAAGGAAGGGGGCATGGCAGGGGCAAAGGTAGTGCCAAGGGCAATTTTGTGCGTGCTCTCACCCCCACCACAAAGGCTGATAGCCCCACTGACTTATGGTTACTGGACTCTGGAGCTTCATCTCACATTACCAATATGAAACAAGGTTTTAAAAGGTTAAAGAAAATTAACTCATCTGTCAAGGTGGCCAATGGTGATAAGGCTTTGCTTGTTGGGGAGGGCACTGTCTCTGTACCCGGACTAGGAAATGTTGAAGGGGTGCTGCATGCCCCCTCCATTGCCAACAATCTGTTAAGCATTATCAAATTATGTGATGACGACAAGGTGGAAGTTTTATTTCTCAAAGGGGGAAGTCATGTCACCCAGAACCAGAGGGTCATTGGAAGTATTGCCATCATAAATGGTTTGCCATACTTCTCCCCTGAGAACCCAGCCACAGAGGACAGTCCACCGGGTGCCACCTCAGAAGGGGCCTGCGCATGGAAAGAGAGAAAGCCCCCAAGGCTGTCTAAGGAGCGCAAGGCCGAAGTGGTTGCACCCAAGCCACCTCAGCCAGCCCCACGGCTTTCCAAGGGCAGTGTGGACAAGAAAACCGAACCTCAGCAGGCACCTAAAGCACTGCTCAAGGCAACCAGAGCCAAGAGGGTGTCAGTGGGGAAGCCGCTCCACGATAAGTGTGCCGATCTCTTACACTGAAGATTAGGTCATGCGAGCTTCCCTGTGGTTAAAAAGATGGGAGAATTTGCTGAGGGAGTCCAGCTCAAGGATTGTGAGGTGTTCCTGGACTGTGCCATTTGTAAGAGGGCAAAGAGGAAGGCGGTCCCCATCCCTAAGGTGTCACTGCGTAAGACCCAATACCCGTACCAACTAGTACATATTGATTTGGTTGGGCCATTTACACCATCCCTAGGGAAAAGACAGTATTTCCTCACTGCCGTTGACGATTTTTCACAGTACGGCCACGTGTATACCCTCACAGAAAAATCTGAAGCCTTTGACGCCATAAGATCACTGTACAACTTTGTAGAGACCCAGTATAAGACCAAGATCGCACAACTGCAGAGCGACCGCGGAGCTGAGTTCATGTCCCGAAAATTCCAGGACTGGGTAAGGCGTAAGGGCATCCGCCATTTTCTTACAGCGCCCTTCACTCCTGCTCAGAATGGCGTAGCTGAGAAAAGAAATGGAATCCTGCAAACTATGGTGTGTAGTCTGATTGCAGACACTGGGGTCGCGGAATCATACTGGGCAGAGGCGGTGAAATACGCCAATTACACCTTAAACCGCACGTGGAGCAGTGTTGTGGACCAGACCCCATATTTCCTGGTCCATGGTAGGAAACCAAGTCTGGGACACTTGCGTGTGTTTGGTTCCTACGCTTGGGTGCACATCCCCAAGCAGCTGCGGAAGAAGGGGAGATCTGTCTCCCAGAGACTAAGGTTCTTGGGCTATGCTCCTGGCTCCAAGGCCTATCGTTTCCTGGGAGAAGGGGGCAGGACTGTAACTTCCCAATCTGCCTCCTTTGAAGAGGACTCCAATTGGACCCAGATTCAGTAAACGATCTGAGCCCATATGTCAACCGACCCAGCAAGAACACACCGACCACGACATCACCTGAGACGACCACATACCCTGCCACCGACGAGAGCGAGGAACAAGACGAAGATGTCATCCTATCTGGTTCAGATGAGGAGGATGAACCATCCAGTCCCGAGGTGATGCCTCAGAGACCCGCGATACCCAGCACCTGGGATCGAGGGTCTTCACATCCCGGTTGTGAAATGCCGGCTAACAAGGAACCCGCAGAACAGAAAGGCGGTGAGTGGCAGGAGGTCAGGAGGTCAAAGCGGTCCAACAAAGGGATCCCGCCAAAGAGAATTGACATTGGGCACATTGCGTCCGTCAACAGCATTGTGATCACCCCAAAATCCTTCTCTGACATCCAGGAGCTGCCCATCGAAGAACAGGAGATATGGCAGCTCGTGATGGAGAGGAGATGGCGAGCCTGAAAAAGCTCAAGGTCTTCACCCCCCAGCAACCACCAAAGGAGAGGAAAGTCATTGGCACAAGGTGGGTTTTCAAGGCTAAACCACTTGCCAACGGCCTCTACCTGTATAAGGCCCATTTGGTAGCTCAGGGTTTCGCCCAGCGCTACATGGAGGACTACGGGGAGACCTACTCTCCAACCATCCGGGCAGAGAGTGTCAAGGCCACCCTCGTAACTGCAGCTGCTCTGGGGGAGGAAGTCTTCCAATTCGACATCCAGACGGCTTACCTCCACGCCAACTTGGACCGGCAGATCTACATGAGGGCCCCTCCTGGCTACCAGCAGGAAGGGGGAAACACATGGCTGCTCCGAAAACGGTTATATGGCCTCAAGCAGTCGGGGAAACTATGGTACGACTGCCTTAGAAAAAGTTTAGAACGAGTTGGTTTCAGTGCATCCCATGCAGATGAATGTGTTTTCACACGCAACTCCAAGGGTACCACAGAATGGGTGTTAGTTTATGTGGACGACCTCCTATATATAGGGCCTGACAAGGAAGGGTGTGATAAATTTGCCAAGGCCCTGGGGGAAAAGTTTACCCTGAAGTCTTTAGGGTGGGTTAACAGGTACTTGGGTGTGCACATCTTGGCCACTAAGGAGGGGTTCGCCCTATCTCAGAAAGAAAAGATTGAGGAGTTACTGGCCAAATGCAAAATGGCAGAATCTAACCCAACGCATAGCCCGATACAAAGTGACTATTACAATCACACTCACAAGGACGGTCCTGAGTTCACAGATAATAAGCTTTACAGATCTGTGATTGGCTCCTTGCTATATATCAGCAATTCGAGCAGGCCTGACATAGCTTTAGCTGTGAATCTACTGTCCATGCATGTGGAACACCCAAAGGAATTCCACTGGACTGCTGTTAAGAGGGTACTTAGGTACCTCAGGGGCACGACCGATGCTCTCCTTGTGCTGGAGCCAGAGAAGGGGAAGACGGCCCAGCTCTCCGCTTACTCGGACGCAGACTGGGCTGGTGACACTAAGAGTAGACGGAGCACCTCTGATTTCCTCATATTGCTAAATGGCTGTCCTATCCATTGGCATGTTAGGCAGCAAAAATTTGTTTCTTGCTCCACGGCCGAGGCGGAATATGCCAGCCTGTTGGACACGGCCAATGATTTGATTTGGTTCGATGCTCTGATAACGAGCATCTGGCACCTCCTCCTCTTCCCATCCAAATTCAAGAGGATAATACGGCTGCAATTGCAATCTCAGGGGGCGTATGCAGTGGGCTCTAGGTCCCGCCACATAGACATACACTATAAAAATGTCAGGCAGCTTGCCAAAATGGGGTTTATACATGTTGAGCATTGTAATTCAACTGACCAGATAGCTGACCTGTTCACCAAACCTGTTCCCATTGACCGGCACAACCTTCTGTGTAAGCTTTTGTGTTTGGTCTTCTGAACGTGTATATGCATGTCTATGACACCTGCTCGCCCCCTCACATACATTCACTGGTCTCTGTCATTGGCTGGCAAGAAGGGGAATTGTTAGATGTTTTTGTGCCAGCCATGGCAGTTCCCCAAAAAGGTCATCAGATGGGAGCAAAGAGGCATCTTTGCTCCCACTGATGAGTCAGGGGTCTACGGCCCCTGCAGCCCCATTGGAGAGAGTTAATTGGTAAGGGAGGGACTGAGGACCCCCATAAATACCTCTGCTCAGGGGCTGCTCTCTCTCTCGTTATTCTGCTTGCTTGCTCTCTTGTGAGAATGATCCATGAGCTCAATCCAGGCATGGATGCCTCCATGCCAGGGAACTCTTTCTCTTTACTCTATCATTAATAAAGCTTTATATGATTGCATCCCTGCATGCTGCCTTTTACTTGGAAGCACCTAAACAAACCATCGGTCTCGTGAGGACATCTCACATCCTTACCTGGTTGGGGATGGGCTACCGAACAGAGGAGAGACAGGCTGATGAACACGCGTGAGGCTGGTGTCTGGAGGCAGCAGCAAACGGAGCTGCGGGGGGGGGAGGAGGGATTAAATAGATGCGGGGGCGGATGTTGGTCTGTGGCTTGAGGGCGGAGCCCTGTACCTGGTGGCTATGTCAGCATTGGGAGTGATGTGCTACCAATGCTGACTTTGCTTTCACTTTATGTGCACTGGAGCTGAATAAAGCAACCTCTGTTTTGTCACACGTTCCTGCTGGAGATTTGTGTTTGCTTCCATTCGAGGATGTGTATTGACAGTAAGTCAGCGTTCCTTTATTTTTCCTGTTCACCTCTACCTGTCTTTTTGCTCAGGAGTAGGCATGGCAGAGGGAACACAGGGGGCTGCCCCAGCAGCTGATGAGGGAGAGCCACCTGGAGCTGCAGCACCTATTGACGTGGCAGAGTTAGGAGAAGCTCAGCCGGCGGTTAGACCCAAGGTATGGGACCCACTGCCAGTAGACACTGATGATCCCCAGGAGACAGGAGACCAGACCCATGAAGGGGAATGGTGGTTCAGCCCTGTTCTTGGTCACATGGACCCTGTTAGGGACAAATACCAAGGCCAAGAGGTCCGTTAATGGAGTGGAAACAGCGACATCTCACCGATGATGAAGAAGAGGAGTGGAGTTACTCCACAGCGCCGGGCAGGCAAACAATGGAGATACTCTGGGATAGGTTCAGTGAGATAGGGTACCAGGAGCCCATGCCATGGCCAGTCCCAGAGGCCGAACATGACACAATGCGGTGGTCACACACTGAGACTCAGCCTGTTCACTCAGGGTCATCTCATTTCCGGCTGGCCAGTCCGCGGTTCCGGATTCTGCCTGGTTATGGCATGTCCCAGGGGAGGGGTC
The DNA here is from genome assembly GCA_024449315.1 of Daboia siamensis. Taxonomy (NCBI): domain Eukaryota; kingdom Metazoa; phylum Chordata; class Lepidosauria; order Squamata; family Viperidae; genus Daboia; species Daboia siamensis. The sequence goes on along the minus strand of JAKJMR010018164.1, from coordinate 289,756 downwards.
CTGCTGCTCACATTCTGGCAGTACCAACACAGATTGGTCCCAATGCCAGGCCAACAGTGGATGGAGTGCCTACCTGGCCGGCAGCAAGACCATCCAGTGCCTTGGACTGGCAGGCAGTGGGTTCCCAATGCTATAAAACCATCCCACGAGGGCCAGGGCTACAGATGGGTCCATGGGTATGGTTTGAGGACTGCCACCTCTGCTGATATCCTATGATGGGCATCCCGACCACCTGGCTATGTTTTTAAGCCACGCCATCAGTCATCTGGACAGGTATGCCCCGGCTTACTCATCCCAGTGGGCAATGGTGGTGGCAGTGACAGCTAGCCTGCAGGGCGAGGCCGCAGCCTGGGCAGTGGATTTATACAGCAACCATGCCAGAGAACTGGGTGATGCTGGTCTCTTCCTGGAGGTGCTACGGGCACGGTTCAAGGACGTCTCCCGGGTCCAAAGAGCCGAGGCTGAAGTGGTGGGTCTGAGACAGCATGACAGACCTGTTATCGACTATGTCCATGAGTTCCGACGGGTGGCTGGTAAATTACGTTCATGGCCAGAACGCCTTCTGGTCCACCATTTCAGGGCAGATCTGGATGGGGCTCTTCACAGGGCATGCATCGTCCACGGCATCCCAAACAGACTACAGGATTGGTTTTGGGTGACGGTAGAGCTGGACGTGGGGTTGCGGGAGTTCCAGGGGAGAACAGAGAGCGTGCCTGGAGTCTGAAGATCAACTGAGAAGGCAAAGGAGGAAGGACAGAAAACTCCAACCATAAAACCAAGGCCTTCCAGTCCAGTGACTCAGTCACCGATTTGGTGTTTCCGTTCTGATCAGCCGGGACATAGAGTGGCCAAGTGTCCAGCCCCGGTGCCCCGAGCAGTCCCAACAACCCCTGGAACACACAGCGCAACACCCAGGAAGCCCGTGGAATGAACATCAGCTGGTGGGCGAGACACCTAGGGGGTCGACCCAGATGGGGGTGGAGAAACCAATGGCTGCTGGACATCAACTGATGGTCTACGACAGCGCCGATGAGTCAAACGAGGATCCTATGGTCAGTGTGCCAGTGTGTCCCTTTGTAATCCATATTGTGTTGTGAGCCCACAGATGGGACAGAAGGGTGCATACCGGGCTTTAATCAACTCTGGTAGTACCCGCTGCCTCATTAGTAAAACGGTGGTGTCCGAGGAGGGTATTAAGATGGAACAATTAGCCATCCCACTCAGATTTGAGCAGGTGGACGGGTCCCTCTTGGCGGGGGGCACCTGTTACTCATGTGATGGAGCCTATTCGGATGGAGATGGGGGAGCACTGGGAGATCCTTCATTTCATACTAGTGCCCTCTATGACTGAGGTGGTGATTTTAGGGCTTACCTGGCTCGATAAATGGGGTCCAACGATTTGGTGGGAGGGAGGTTGCCGTCACCTACATATCGGGACAGGACCTCAGCCCCCAGTTCATGACCTTGTGTGACCAGAAGGGAAAGCTGAGGGCATGGGAACCTACCAGGCAGAGGCAGGACAGGAGGTCCAGGTCCCGCAGGTGTACTCTGATCTGGTCGACGTGTTCAATGAGCAAGAATATGACATCCTGCCACCCCATTGACCAATAGATTGTGCCATTGAATTGGAGCCAGGGGTCAAATTACCCAAACCCCATATGTACGCTATGACGCCATGGGAGATGGAGGAACTGCGACGGTATATCAATCGGAACCTGGAAAGGGGTTTCATCCAACCGGCCCGTTCCTGGATAGTGGCACCTGTCCTGTTTAAGGAGAAGAAGGACGGCTCTCTACGGTTATGTGTCGACTTCCGAGGCATCAATGGGGTATGTGTGGAACACCTGTACTCCCTTCCCCTGATGAAAGACCTTCTAGCCTATCTAACAAGAGGAAGGATATTCACAAAGCTGGACCTGAGGGAGGCGTACTACAGGGTGCAGATTAAACGCGGCAATGAATGGAAAATGGCCTTTAACTGTCCACTCGGCAGCTACCAATTCAGGATTATGCCATTTGGATTGCAAGGTGCTCTTGCGGTATTCATGCAGCTAATTAATCAGGTGTTGCATGAACATCTGTACCGAGGAGTACTGGTCTATTTGGACGACATCCTCATATACACCACTACTATGGAGGAACACATCGTCCTGGTAAGACAGGTGCTACAAAAGTTGTTGCAGGCCTGACTGTACGTGAAGCTACCTAAGTGCGAGTTCCACAGGGCCCAGTTGGACTATTTGAGGTACAGAATATCTGAGGCAGGGGTGGAGATGGACCCCAAGAAGGTTGAAGCCGTTCTGCAATGGCAGGCACCAAGGACTCGTTGCCAGCTGCAAAGCTTCCTGGGGTCTGCCAATTTCTATCGGCAATTCATCCTGTCCTTTGCCTTGATTGCCTTGCCCCTTACAGATCTTCTGTGCACACAGCAAACAGTGATAAAGCCTCGTCCTGGGCAGAAACTAGTGTGGTCTATGGCATGCCAACAGGTTTTTGAGGCTTTAAAGGCCCTGTTTGCCAGGGAACCCATTTTGCTCCACCCGGACCCTGACCTACCGTTCATTGTGCAGGCGGACGCTAGTGATGTTGCAGTGGAAGCCGTCCTCCTACAACAAAATAGGCACGGGTCCCTACAACCATGTGCTTACACTTCCAGGAAGCTGACAAACACCGCAGGCTTGGGCAATCTGGGAGAAAGAGGCCTTTGCCGTACGTTGGGCTCTTGAGATGTGGCGACATCTCCTGGAGGGGGCCAAAGCCACGTTTTAGGTTTGAACCGATCATAAATATTTGGAGGTGTTACAAATGCCAAGACGCCTGTCTGCAAAACACATCAGATGGGCCCAATATTTTCAGCATTTCTGTTTTATCCTAAAATATGTGCTAGGAGGAAAGAACTTCCTGGCTGACGCGCTCTCAAGACAACCACAATACGAAAGCAATAGGGAAGAAGTGGTGCAAGCAATCATGCCCCCTTGCCAACAAGAGGCATCAGGAGCTGTAGCCCACATAGCAACAGATGACCTGATCCATGACCTACAGAAAGCACTCCAGGGAGATATCTGGTTCAAAGCCATCCGAACATTTTGATGAGATGGCATGGGCTGGCCTGGCATGGGGATAAGATCTATGTACCCCAAACGATGAGAGAGAGAGCGCTGTATCAGTGTCATGACACCAAGCAGGCGGGACATTTTGGGTTTTTAAAGACCTTACATTTGGCTCGCCGGCAGTTTTGGTGGCTGCGTATGAAACAAGAGATCGAAGACCACGTACGAGGTTGTCACACCTGTGCAACTGTGAAGCCTTGTATGGGGAAGCTGTTGGGGTTACTCCAAACTGTGGTGGACCCTACTAGACCCTAGCAGGACATTGCGATGGACTTCATAGTCGAATTATCGGAGAGTCATGGCTATAATGTCATCTGGACGGTTATCAACTTATTCTCCAAACAAGTGCATTTTGTGCCGTGCAAGGGATTACTGTCTGCTAGGCACCTGGCATGGATGTTCATCACCCACATATACCACCTACATGGAGTGCCCCGACGGATCATCTCGGACTGAGGGCTGCAGTTTTCAGCACAATTCTGGAGGGAGTTTGTTCGCTTTATAGGATCCTCTCAAGGCCTCAGCTCGGCATACTATCCAAGTACCAACGGGGCAGCAGAGCGAGCAAACGCCATGGTGGAGTGGTATCTATGATGCTATGTGTCATATCAGCAATCTAATTGGGTGGACCTGTTGGCGTTTGCTGAGGTGGCACATAATAATGCAGTGCATAGCAGCACTGGGTTGTCCCCATTCAGGGTGGTGTCTGGCCATGATTTCATCCCTATTCCCGAGTATGTCCAGGGGGAGCTTCTCCCATGTCAACCCCAAGAATGGATGAGACAGGTGGGGGCAGTGTGGGAGACAGTAAAGTGAAGGCCGCAGAGACAAGTAAAGAACAGGTGGACAAGAAAAGCCCTTCCAGGTGGGGGACTTAGTGTAACTATCCACTAAATATCTACGGCTTCAAGTACCCTGTAAAAAACTTGGTTCCAAGTTCCTAGGGCCTTTCTGGGTGACACAAGTTATCAACCTGGTGCAGCTCCAACTGCCCAAGTATCTGGGTAAGATACACCCAGTCTTTCACAGCAGCCTGCTAAAGCCGGCCAGGGTGTCACCTCATGGACCAGAGGAGGGGGGTCCAGGACCTGTACATGATGGTCATTTCAAGATACAGGAGATCCTCGACTCTAGGGTGCGGAGGGGGAGGTTGCAATATTTGATACTGTGGAAGGGGTATCCCATGACAGAACCCTCATGGGTGAAGGAGGTGGATGTCAATGCACCCCACTTAGTACAGGCATTCCATCGCCAGCATCTGGGGAAGCTGGGTGGGGGAAGGGCAGAGCCCTCCGGTCAGGTGGACAATCATTCATGTGTGACCAGGTGGAGGTGTGACACTCACGTCTTCCAGGGGGAGCCCTGGTAGGGGGAGCCGCCTGTCGAGCCTTGTGGGCCCAACATTCGGTGGGGGAGGCAGCCTCTCACGCCGGCCCCTCACCCCCTGGTCCAGCCTCTGCCTGCTTCCCTGTGTGGCCTACTGCTGGGCAGCTGTGTCCATCTCCCGACTCTATGGATGCCACTGGCCTTCCTGGGCATCATGCTGCAAAATAATGAATTTGTATAAATTTCCTTTTCTAGTACTTACAGAAATTTGTAATATTATTAGGGAGTTGCTCAGAGACCTGCTGCTCTATTTGTGTAATTAATTATTGTATTTGTTATTGCCTAACAACAGGCAAACAAAGAATCTGGATAAAGCAGAAGAATGCATCCTGATTCTATTTCCATTTGCTGTTATTTTTTTAAAAAATGATTTAATATTCTGAACTGGAGTGTTATTAAAATTCACAAACTCTACAAAACAATGTGCAGTAGACCTGCAAGATTGTTTTCAGAGGTTTATAATCAGATCTCCCCTGAAATATCAGATACACGGTATTGGTAAAATGTAGTGACATCAAAGATGAACTGTCAGATGACCTGTCTTCCACCTATCCATAGTCCTCCTTGTGTTAGAATCTATACTTTATAGATAATCAGCCAGTGGTGGGATTCAAATATGTGAAAAACCGGTTCTCTGTTTGGATGCCACTTCCGGAAGTGCATTCTAGGCCTGGGAAATAAAAAATTAGCTACCGGTTCTGCCGAAGTTGTGTGAACTGGCTGAATCCCACCACTATGATCAGCTGATTCTGCTGAAAGACAGAACCTTCCCTTTTTTGAAGATGGGAACCATATCAGCGCTTTTCCACTAGTTCCCTAGTGCTCCAGCATCTTTGAAAAATATGGTTCAATGGTTCTGACATCACATTTGCCATTTGAACTCATCTAGAGCAGAAATCCCCAACCTTTTTCGGTTGGAGGACCAGAGGAGGAAGCATTTTACACACGTGTCCATGCACACAGAGAAATGGGGCCACAGGCACGTGTGTGAGACAAATCAGGCGGTGCTAACACCCGTGTGACACTCGCTAGCCCTGCCACATTTTCATGCTGTGCCCCGTTTTTGCACTGTGCAGCACTGCACCCCATTGGTGTGGCACAGTGCCCCATTTTTGCCCTGCAGCATGATGCCCCTTTTTCACCCCAGGGCACAGCACCCTGCTTTCACCATGGTGCTCATATGACTGCATGCACACATGCGCACACAGGGCAGCCCATACCGTGGCCCAGTGGTCAGCAGGCCATGGCCCAGTAGTGGGCCGCGGCCAGCGGTTGGGGCCCCCTGATCTAGAGCACTACCACTTCCTATGGTCTTAACACTATGTATAGCCAAAGCTGCATTGACTCTTTGACGGCTGCTGGCTCATGCTTAATTAAGGACATCTAGTTACTTTTTTTTTTTTTTTAATTGAAAAGTTTTTCAGTACATTTTAATTATTACATCCCATCCCCCAACCCTTCCCTCCCTTCCCAACCCTATCCCACCCTCTCACCCTCCCCTTCCCCCCTCCCCCCCCGGACTTCCCAGAGCTAGATACAAGGTATAAAAATAAAGTAACCAATCATAAACTCCCATATACTAACAACAATAAACTATTAAATCTCTCGCACTTTAGCTCTTATAAGTTGACTACAAGCAATATACTTATTCAAATGCTAGATGAAACTTGTTAGTCCCGTATTTATTCTGGATGTAATCAATCCATTTCTTCCACTCCACAATATATCGTTGTTGTGAATGGTCTTTCAAATATGCTGAAATCTTCGCCATTTCCGCCAGGTTGGAAACTTTTAAAGTCCATTCCTCTATAGTCGGCAGTTCTTCCTTCTTCCAGTATTGCCCTATTAAAAGTCTCGCTGCCGTAATTAAGTTCAACATCAGATTAATGTCCAGCACAGTAGTATCAGTAATAATGCCCAATAAAAACAACTGCGGACAAAACTTTATCCTTTTCTTGAATATCTTCTGCATATTCCACCAAATTTTAATCCAAAATGCTTTGATCTTTTTACAAGTCCACCATATATGAAAGTACGTTGCATCTTCACCGCCACATCTCCAACATTTAGGCTGATAATTCGGATACATACTTGCTAACTTTTTAGGATCTAAATGCCACCTATAAAACATTTTATAAAAATTCTCTCTTAAGTTTTGAGCTTGCGTAAATTTCACATTTCTCACCCAAATCTTTTCCCAAGTGTCCATTGTGATAACTTCCTGAATATTCTGTGCCCATTTTATCATACAGTCCTTAACAATTTCTGTTTCTGAGTCAATCTCTATCAATGCAAGATATATCCGTTTGATATGCGCTGGTCCCTGATTTCTAATTTGCTTTACCAAATTTTCATCATCCATTAAAAAACCAATTTTCTGGTCCTCTTTCCACCTGGCTTGTAATTGTCCATATTGAAACCAAGTTTGTACAATCTTTTTTTCTCGTAAAAGATTATATGACTTCAAACACCACACATTCCTCTCCAAACTCAAAATTTCCTTATATGTAGTCACATCATGTTTAAATCCAACATTTATATTCTCTATTGCGTGTTTGGGTATTGCCCATAACGGTATCTTATAATTTAACTTTTGTCTGTGCTTTTTCCAAACTCGCAACAAAGCATACCTCAAAATATGCATTTTAAACACATTGTCTACCTTTTTGTCATACAATAAATATGCATGCCAACCAAATAACAAATCATGCCCTTCAAGATTTAATAGTCTCCCCTGTGTCAAATTAATCCAATCACTTATAGCTGATAATGCAGCAGCTTCATAATATAATTTAAAATTGGGCATTCTCAGACCACCTCTTTCACGCGTATCCTGCATAATTTTAAATTTAACCCGTGGCCTTTTCCCTGCCCAAACAAATTTATTAATACCCTTCTGCCATTCCTCCAAATTTGAATCCTTTTTGAGAATGGGTATCATTTGAAACAAAAATAAAAATTTTGGCAGAACATTCATTTTTACTGCTGCAATTCTTCCCAATAATGACAATTGTAATTTTTTCCAACTATCCAATTCTTTTTGCACTTTGTTCCATAACTTTTCATAATTATTTTTATATAATTTAACATTTGAGGGTGTTAAATATACCCCCAAATATTTAACCCTTTCAACAATTTCAAATCCAGTTAAGCTTTCTAAAGCTACCTTTTGTAATACTGTCATATTTTTAGATAAGATTTTAGTTTTTTGTATGTTAATCTTAAATCCAGAAACTTTCCCATATTGCGATATTAACTCCATCAATTCCATAACAGAATTTTCTGGGTGTGTCAACGTAATAACCAGATCATCCGCAAACGCCCTCAATTTATAATCCTGATCTCTTATTTGAATTCCCTTAATTGTTTCCGAATTCCGTATTTTAATCAGTAATATCTCCAACGTTAAGACAAATAATAAAGGTGATAACGGGCAACCCTGCCTCGTACCCTTTTCAATATTACACATTTCAGTCAAACTATTATTAACAATTATTCGAGCTGTTTGCTTCTGATATAGTGCCCTGATTGGTTGTAGAAATTCATCCCCAAAATTCATTTTATCTAATACTTTCAGCAAAAATTTCCAATCCAATTGATCAAAGGCTTTTTCAGCATCCAAAAAGATCAATGCTGCAGAGATCTGGTTATTCCTTTCCAAAAATTCCAACAAATCAACTATATGTCTCACATTATTTTTCATTTGTCTACCACTTATAAACCCAGTTTGATCACCATGAATTACCTGTTGCAATACCCTCATCAGTCTACTAGCTAAAACCTTAGCAAATATCTTGTAGTCCGTATTCAAAAGTGATATTGGCCTATAATTTCTTGCTTGAGTAACGTCCTGATCTTCTTTCGGAATTAAAGAAATAAAAGCAGTTTTCCAAGACGGAGGCACTCCTCCCCCTTTTTGAATTGTCTGAAACAGTTCCTTTAATGGCTTTATCATCTCAAACTGTAGATTTTTATAATACACAGCAGTCAAACCATCCGTGCCTGGCGCTTTACCTACTTTTAACTGTTTGATTGCCAAAAATATTTCTTCCTCAGTTATCAACTGATTCATCTCTTCTTTTTGCTCTTGCGTAAGAACCGGGATGCTAAAGTCTTTTAAATATAAATCAATGTCCATTTCATTAATCTTATCTCTAGCATATAATTTAGAAAAAAAATCAACAAAGGTTTCCTTGATAAGATTCTGTTGATACACAATCTTTCCCTTATGTTCTATTTTGTCTATATTAGAAACCCTTTGCTTCTTCCTTAGCATATAAGCTAACCATCTACCTGGTTTATTGGCATTGCAAAAAGTATTATGCCTTGCAAACCGTAGATTAGTTGCCACCTGATCAGCCATTAACTTGTCAAATTGTCCTCTTAATAACTTAATAGTCTCTTTAATCTTCACATCCGATGGGTTCAAAATTAAAGCCTTTTCTTTTTCCTTAATCTCTGTCTCTAATTCTTTCCTCCTAAATTCCAAATTACGTCTATATTTATTGTTAAGATATATCAACACACCTCTCATATACGCCTTACTAGCATCCCATACCATTTCCATAGAGGTACCTTTATGCATATTTGTTTCAAAAAAAACCTTCATCTGTTTTTTACACTCTTCCACATTTTTCTGATTTCTAAACAAATTCTCATTTAAACGTCAGGAACGTCGTTCTCTAATGTCTTTTCCAATCTCTAACCAAACTGGGCTGTGATCAGACATAGTCCTTGAGCAAATCTTTATCTTCTTAGTTCTAAAAAAAAGATCATTGGTCAATAATATAAAATCAATCCTGGAAAAAGATTGATGTCTATCAGAAAAAAAAGTATAGTCCCTTTCTTGTGAGTTCCTTTCCCTCCAGACATCACGTAAATCCATATCATCCATCATCTCAAAAAAAGATTTAGGCAATTTAGCATGACTTGGGGTACTTCTATAAGATCCACTCTTATCCATTTGTACATTCAAAACACCATTCCAGTCTCCCATAAAAATAAAAGATTTGTAATCCAATTGGGTAATCCTGCTGTGTAATAAGCTATAAAAATCAGCTTGCTGTTGATTGGGAGCATATAATCCAACCAAAAGAGTTTTTTTACCTTCTAGTAACAAGTCCACAATAACATATCTTCCTTGTTGATCTGCTTCAATTAACTCTGCTGTAATTGTATTCTTAACATAAATAACCACTCCATTTTTCTTGTTAACTGCAGAAGCAATAAATTGTGTACCTAATCTTGAATTTGATAAATACTTTTGGTCCATAGCTCTAATATGTGTTTCTTGTAAGCAAATAACATCAGTCTTAAATTGCTTTAAATATTGAAAAATTTTCTTTCTCTTCTGTGGTGAATTTAATCCATTGACATTCCAAGTTAAAAACTTAGTCACCATTTCTGGCAACCCGAAGCTTTTGAAGCGCGTCTTCCAGAATCCCCTTTACATTTTTAGGCCGCGCTCTTCCCACAGCTTGGCTATAGGTACACTTTGGAGGTTCCACAACATTCTGCTGATCCTGCTCTTGCTCACGTCTGACTCGTCTCGAAGCAGCACGCGTAATCCTCTGGTCTCTTACTTCTTCTGATACTGTTGAAATTTGACTCACTCCTGCTGCTTTCTCATCTGTCTGTATTCCTTCGGCATCATGAGACTTTCCCTCATTTGTTGATTCCAGAAGTGATATGGGGATTGCTTTTAAAACATTGCTATAAAAATCACGTGCCTGCATCACTGTAGCAAGACGGTATCTTGTGTCTTCAAACATTACCACCATACCCACTGGGATCTCCCATCTAAACTTGATATCACGTCGCTTAAGCTCCTGTGCCAGAAATGCAAATTCCTTTCGTTTCCTTAAAATTTTTGGAGGGATCTCTTTTAAAACCAGAACTTCTTGCTCTGCAATCACAAGCTTAGTATTGTAGGAGACTTGAATAACTTCATTCCTGGTTGCTCTCTTTGTAAAATAAACAACCACATCTCTAGGTAATTTCCTTTGTCTCGCAATCCAGGAATTAACACGGAAAATTTTATCTATATCTTCTGCAATTCCTTCAGCTGGCCTTCCCAACACATCTTCCAGAGCAACAGAGACTAATTTCTTCAAATCTTCCTTGAGGTTCTCCTTAAGACCCCTAATTCTCACAGCAAACTCCATTTCATGATATTGTACCAATGTCAGGTCATAATCAATTTTATCCACCACATTCTCAGTCTCTAATATCTTTGCATCCAATTTAGTATTATTTTGAGTGAGATCCTCCACTCTTTCGTCAAGGCGTTCAATACATATCGCCATACCTTGAAATGCAAGCAAGATGTCCTCCTTTATTGCTGTAAACTTTTCATCCATAATTTCTGTCAATTTCTCATCCAACTTTTCATCTATCATCTCAGCTAAATGCTGTGAATGCTTTTCCAAAGCATGTTGCAAAACTTTAACTGTTAAAACAGGCGAAGGTAAAGGTGCAGGAGGTGCTAAAACTTGCGCTGGAGGTTGCGGCAGGGGGGAAGCCCCCGCAGTTTTAGTAAGTTTAGAAGATTTAGCCGCCATTTTTCCCCTCTTTTGCAACTACGCACTTTCACTTTCAAAGTCTTCAATGTGGATTGAGCCAAAGATCAAAAGTTCACTTACTCCTTATTCTCTTGCATCGCTCTGCCTGCTTTCATTATCTTCCAAAGTCCATTCTTGTAAGCAGGGATGGTTGCGTTCGCCTTGTTCTGCTCCAAAAAAAAACGGAGCAGACACGCTGCGCAGCCCGGAGAAATCCAAGCTTCGGGGGGGCTCAATCCTTCAGCCGCCAGAACTTTAAGCCCTGGCGGCCCCGGAGAGCCCTTCCCCTACTTGGATACTCACCCCCTCCTCTTCTCCCGAGGAGGGGGCTTCCGAACCGCCGAAACAGCTGATCGGCGCTGTTTTCGGCGGTTCTACAAAGCCGCGAAGCTGACAAGCTAAAAGCAGCTGTCGGCGGCGGCGCCTTGCCACCCGAAAGTGACATCTAGTTACTTGTCACAAGTATGATTGCTGAGCTTATACCTTGCGCATCTTTTTTCCTGCTTAAGTGCAGAATCTTACATTCCATAGCATTGAACAAAATTTGGATGGATGAGACCAATGTTCATTTGTTTGAATCTTGAGGTTATCTTCAAAGGAATTATCAGCTTTGTATCATCCACTGATTTTATAAGCACTTCCTTTGTTTCCTCAAACATAACGAAAAATTTAAAAAGAATCTGATCAAGGGGGGCTTCCAGTAGCGCTGCCATGCCGAATGGCGGCGTTTTGAAGCCACCTGATCCTGGGAAGCGTCAAAGCGCTCGGAGGCAGTGAAAATCAGCTGTCCCGCAGCACTGGAGCCTCTCCCTCGGGAGAAGAGGGAGAGGCGAGCTTGCCTGGGTAGAGGTAGAGCTCCCCTGCGATTCTCTCAAGTAGTTTGGGGGATTACAGGGTGAGCCCCCTCGGAGCCCAGGCTTTCTCCGCTCTCAGGATGTTTTCACTCCAAAAGGAGTGGAACCAGACGCGACAACTGCACCTGCTGCTTAGATGGGACTATGAGTATTTTGTTTTTTTGAGAAGCAGGCAGAGCAAAGCAGGAAGATCTGAATTTTCAAGTTGGATCTTAACTTTAACTCAGATTCATTATCTTCTTCAAGTTTTAAGTCTGAAATGGAGTAAAAATGGCGCTGGAATGTTTCTTTCCTGTGTGAAGTGACTGCGTTGGAAAACTGTTATATTTTGTTACATAGCAAGAGAAACAATTTGCAACTGACTTTACCCAGTACCGGATTTTGTTTATTCGAAAGCCTGTTCCCTTTTTTCTTATTGAAGGTTAAGGAACTTTGGGAGAACTTTTATTTTTTCTTTCCTCTCCCTTCTTTTTTTTTTTAAACTTTGATTCTGCTGGGTGAAAGAGGAAATCGAAACCTAAGAGATGGCTGCAAGATGTAGGGGAGGGCCTCCAATTTCTAGGAATGTTATTTCTTCACCTTTACCACAAGCTGTAGGGCAGACTTCGATCAAACCTACAGCACAACCACCCTCCCCCCCACCTCCTGCATTTACACTGACAGACATTCAGCGAGTTGTGATGCAGTCAACACAAGTTTTGCAGCAAGAAATAAAGGAAACAAGGGAAGAATTTGTTAACCAAAACAATCAGATGAGGGAAGATATAGTGCTTGCACTCCAGGGTTTGGCTGCACATATGGATGTTCGTGTGGACTCAGTTATGGAGTATGTGGAGAATTTGGAAAATAAAATCATTGATGCTGAACAGAAAATTAATAGAACAGAGGCTAAGATTGACAGAAGAGAGGACGAAGTTACTATATCACAATATAAGAGCATGGAGTTTGCATTGCGTATCAGAGGCCTTAAAGAGAATCCTAAAGAAGATTTGGAATGGGAAGTAGCACGAGTAGTGGCTCCTGTTTTGAAATGTGAACCTGAAGAACTACTTAAAGAAATGGATAAGACATTTAGGGTTAACTCCTGGATTGCTAGGCAAAAAAAATTGCCTAGAGATGTAGTGATTTATTTTTCCAGGAGATCAACCAGAAATTCTATTATCCAGGCCGTTTATCGGGAAAGATTTCAAATTACAGGCCAAGACATTATAATTTTAAAGGAGATACCTCCAAAAATTCTTAGAAAAAGGAAAGATTTTGCCTTTCTGTCCGATGAGCTTAAGAAGCGACAAATCCAGTTCAGATGGGAAATACCTAATGGAATTGTGGTAAATTACACAGAGACCAGATACAGATTGGATACAATTTTAAAAGCAAAAGATTTCTACACTAAGGTCCTGAAAGCAGGCTCACCACCGTCTCCTCGAATCAAAAGAACAGATGCAAGACAAGAAGATAAACAATTGAGTGAAGGGGCAATGTCATTGCCTCTTGAGGAGATACGGCAGGCGGAGGTTATGGAGCAGAGTTTGGCATTAAAGGAAGACCCAAAAGAACAGAGGATGACAAGGGCTGCATATAAGCGTATGGAAAAAGAGCAAAAACAGAAGCCTGTATCTGGTCCAACTACGCAAGACGCGACTGTGGGAGGAGCCTGTGGGAGGAGCACGTCCGAAGAGAGCAACAGCTGATCTTCAGGCCATGTTCCAAAGGCTCATGGTCACCAGAGATGGTGAAGTTCCTGACACGGAATGTTAATGGCTTAAATTCACCACAGAAAAGAAAGTATTTTTTTACCTGAAACAACACAAAAATGACATTGTTTGCTTACAAGAGACACATATTGCATTAAAAGACCAAAAGTATCTGATTAATTCCCAATTGGGAACACATTTTGCATCTTCTGCTCCGGACAAGAAGGCTGAAGTGGTCATTTATTTAAGAAAAGATTTTTCGGCAAGATTGATTGAATCGGATAAACAAGGGAGATATGTTAGTATTGAATTAAAAATTACAAGGAAAGAAAGTTCTTCTTATTGGACTATATGCTCCAAATCAACAACAGCAAAAATTCTTCAAATTTTTACACCAGACTAATAGAATTGGATTATAAATCTGTTATCATGATGGGGGACTGGAATGGAGTTTTGGTCCCATCTGAAGACAAGAAGGGATCCTCCAAAAAAATTTTTAACTTGAAATTGCCTAAAGCTTTTTTTGATCTGAAGAAGGATCTGGAATTAAGAAATGTATGGCGGGAAAGGAATATGAGAGACAGAGATTTTACTTTTTTTGGATAGACATAAATCTTTCTCTAGGATTGACCTTATTTTGATTACTACTGATCTTTTTTCTTGGGTTAAGAACGTTAAGATCAGACAATGTCTGATCATAGTCCTGTTTGGTTGGAGTTTTTTGGTTGGAGTTTTTTGGTTGGAGTTTTTTGCTGAAGATGGTAGTAGAACATCCTGGAGGCTGAATGAGAATTTATTTACAAATGACTTTTTCTTGCAGAAATGTAGAGAACATATGAAAGAATTTTTTGTTACAAATATGCATAAAGGTACATCGATGGAAATGGTTTGGGATGCTAGTAAAGCTTATATGAGAGGGGTTTTGATTTATATGAACAATGCCTACAGGCATAAGCAAACGCAAAAACGTTTAGATCTTGAGGAAGAGATTAAATTTAAGGAGAAAAAGCTTATTTTGAATCCATTGGATAACAATTTAAGGATTTCAATACATTTACTGAAAGAACAATTTAATATGCTACTAGCTGATCAAGTAGCAACTAATTTGCGCTATGCTAAACATAATACTTTTTGTAACGCTAATAAGCCTGGTAGATGGTTGGCTTACCAATTAAGGAAGAAACAGAAATCACGTACTATAGATAAAATAGAATATAAAGGAAAAGAAGTCTACCAACAAAATTTGATTAAGAGGAGTTTTTTAGATTTTTACTCGAAATTATATTCTAAAGAAAATATACAAGTTTTAGATATAGATAAGTATTTACAGGGAGCTCATTTTCCGAGACTCTCAAAAGAACAACAACTTGAGATGAATTGCCCAATTACATCAGAAGAAATTTCTTTAGCTATTAAACAGTTGAAATTGGGCAAGGCTCTGGGAACAGATGGATTAACAGCAATTTACTATAAAATGTTGATGGTCGAAATGATGGAACCCTTAAAGATTTTGTTTAATGAAATTCAGACTGGAGGTGCAGTTCCTCCATCATGGAGGACAGCTTTTGTATCATTGATTCCAAAGGAGGATCAAGACCTCACTCAACCTAAAAATTATAGACCTATATCGCTTTTGAATACAGATTATAAGATTTTTGCTAAAGTATTGGTTAATAGATTAATGCAAGTTTTGAAACAAATGATTCATAGTGATCAATCGGGATTTATATCTGGGAGGTATATGAAATATAATGTAAGACAAATTATAAACTTGCTTGAATGTTTGGATAAGAACAACCAAGTCTCCGCAGCATTGATATTTTTGGACGCAGAGAAAGCCTTTGATCAATTGAATTGGCAATTTTTATTGAGAGTTGTTGAGGAGATGAATTTTGGAGAAGGTTTTTATATACTATTAAAGCTATATATCAACAACAAACTGCACAAATTATAATTAATGGGGGGCTAACAGAGACCTTTAAAATAGAAAAAGGTACAAGACAGGGATGCCCCCTATCACCATTATTGTTTGTCTTAACATTAGAGATTTTATTAACTAAAATTCGAGATTCCTCTATGATAAAGGGAATTAAAATAAAACAAAATGTTTATAGATTGAGAGCTTTTGCTGATGACTTGGTTGTGACAGTATCTCAACCCTGACAGTTGGTTATAGATTTGATGGAAATTATAACCCAGTATGGTAAGGTTTCTGGGTTCAAGGTGAACAGTAATAAGACTAAGATATTATCTAAGAATTTATTTATGAGTGAAAGGGATATGTTATCTAAATTAACAGGTTTTGAAATAGTGAAAAAGGTTAAATATTTAGGAGTATATATTGCAGCTTCAAATGTAAAATTGTATAAGAATAATTATGAAACATTATGGTTGAAGGTACAAAGGGATTTAAATAATTGGAAAAAAATTACAATTATCTTTATTGGGAAGAATTGCAGTTGTTAAAATGAATGTTCTGCCAAAGTTTCTCTTTTTGTTTCAAATGATACCTATATTGAAAAAGGATGCCAACCTTGATCAATGGCAGAAGGGTATTAATAAATTTATTTGGGCGGGGAAAAAACCAAGAGTTAAATTTAAGATTCTACAAGATGCTAGGGAAAGAGGGGGACTTAAGGCGCCGAATTTGAAATTGTATTATGATGCGGTTGCCTTGACATGGATTAGTGATTGGCTTAATTTAACTAATAAGAGAATACTTCATCTTGAGGGTTGGGATTTGGTATAAAGAGCCTTGGTGGAGCAGAAGGCTAATGCCTCCTTAAGTAACACCAGCTGCCTGCAATTAGTGCAGGTTCGCATCCCACCAGGCTCAAGGTTGACTCAGCCTTCCATCCTTCCGAGGTAGGTAAAATGAGGACCCAGATTGTTGGGGGCAATAAGCTGACTTTGTAATAATGCCACTTGGGGTGTGTGTGAAAGCCCTAATAAGCAGGCATATCCATAGAATGAAGGCTACTGCTAAGCTTGTAAGCCGCCCTGAGTCTTCGGAGAAGGGTGGGATATAAATGGAATTAAAATAAATAAAATAAATAAATATGGATGGCATGCATATTTGCTTTACGATAAGAAGGTGAACAGGGCTTTTAAATCCCATATTCTTAGAAGTGCTTTATTGCGTGTCTGGAGAAAGTATTATTATAGGTTAAATTATAAAATACCAATCTGGGGAATTCCTGGACACGCGATAGAGGGCGTATCTATGGGAGTGAGTTTGGATATAGTTTCTTATAAGGAATTACTAAGATTGGAAGGGAATGATTGGCAACTTAAATCATTAGATGAGTTAAGACAAGAAAATATAAGTCACTCTTGGTTTCAATATACCCAATTGAAAGCTAGGTGGAAGCTAGATCAAAAGGTTGGCATCACAATTATAGATCAAAATTTAGTAAAACAAATTAGAGACTCAAATTGTGCACATATAAAGAGGATATATAATGCTTTAATTGAATTGGATTCGGAAACGGAATTAGTTAAAGATTGTATGATAAAGTGGGCACAAAATATTCAGGAACCAATTTCGTTGGACACTTGGGAGATAATTTGGGTCAGAAATGTTAAATTTACTCAGGCCCAAAACTTAAGAGAAAATTTTTATAAAATGTTTTATAGATGGCATCTGGATCCCAAGAAGTTGTCTAACATGTATCCTAACTTACAGTCTAAATGTTGGAGATGCGGTAGTTTAGAAGCCACCTATTTTCATATGTGGTGGACTTGTAGAAATATAAAAGCTTTTTGGATTAAAATTTGGTGGAACATTCAAAAGATTTTTAAGAGAAAGATAAAGTTTTTTCCGCAATTGTTCTTATTGGGTATTGTTGTAGATTGTGATGTTAAAGAAACCAATTTGATGTTGAATATGATAACAGCAGCACGGTTACTGGTGGGACAATACTGGAAGAAGGAAAGTTTGCCTACTATAGAAGAATGGGTGTTTAAAGTTTCGAATCTTGCAGAAATGTCTAAGATTTCTGCTTACTTGAAAGATCATTCACAGGAAAGATATATTTCAGTTTGGAGGAGATGGATAGATTATATTCAGAACAAATATGGGACTAAAAAGTTCCATTTAACTTATGAGTAGATTTTAGAGGGATATTGTCATTGATCTTAGTGTTGGTACTTTGTATGTATTTATGTTAAAGGGGAGTTAAAGCACATTATGAATTTGGTTAATTGTATATTATGCATAATTCTTATTTAGAATATGATTATTATAACTATAATCCTGTATTTAGCTCTGGGAAGTGGGGGGGGGGAAGTGGGCGGGTGTCAGAATCCATTTATATCACATTTCATAAATGTATAGGTAGAACATTGTGCTTATTCTGGGGATTCTACCATCTCTCCGAGGGGGGGGGGGAAGAGGAAGGTTACTTAGATTGAAATAAGGGATCTTCAAACAACTGAAAAAGGAAGAAGCAATAACAATAAAACCAAGGAGAGTTCCCTTTCCCACCGAAGGGCCTGACACCTAAGTAAATGATGGGAGGCTGACCAAATGGATGAGGGGAGGGGGCTGAAATGGGAATGCTTTATATAGGATTGAAATGTAACTTTGTTAGATTCCGTCTTGTATTGCCACAATCCATTCCATCCTAGTAAACATTTTCCTTTTGGACTAAACTGGCATCCAAGAGTTCTTATTTCCTAAGATGTGGATTGAGGTGGGACCTGACAGCGGGTTTGGGGTGGGGGGGATTTGGGGATATATTGTAAAATCTTGTTTTTATAAAACTCTTTAAATAAAAAAAAAGAATCTGATCAAGTGCCCTAAAAATCATATTATCACATTATTTTTGCCTATCATTAAAATTAATTTTATAATTTTAATAATTTGGAAAAATTTAAATGGTTACTATTGTAAAAAAAAGCAACCTTTGCTATTTCAAATTGTGATTAAAACAAGAATACTGGTCCATTCACCTTAAGTCTAACTTGAAAAACCAGGAAATCTTCTTTCTGTTTAGCAGTTTAAAAGAGGGGCATTTACAATTATTTTTAAAGATGTCAGAATCCCCATCAGTACTTTAAATCTCAAAGAAGCAAACCAGAAGGAAATACAGTTCACTCCTGACATTATCTAACAAATTATACATTATGTGTAGCACAGATACACTCTGATTTATTTAAACATGGAAGATCATTCTCTGCAGTTTTGCTGAACTGCTTAGCTTATTGAAACATGAATTATTCAATGAATGAAAGAAAAAAGAATAAGACTAGAAGGAAACAGTTTATTTCATATGTACAATAGAATAAAAAACAGGTGCAAGCAATTTACAAGGAATAAATTTAGGTATGGACAAACAATATTCCAAATCTTGTGGAATCAAAATTATTTGTAAAAATGCATGGGACTGATCAACTAATTTAAACTGAATCAAACCACGCTTTTGGTAAGAGAACTAATCAGCTGTCTCTTTATAGCCACATATAATGCACCATACACAATGTAACAATTGATCAGCAGTCTCAAACTGACACTACAAAAAAGCTTCTGCCACATTTTTACAGAAAACCCCATGTTCTCACAGGTTTTGTGCATTTTTACTTGACAAATAGCTGTTTTATTCCAGTTTTGTTCTGACTCACTGTTCTGTCAAGCACAGGGGCCCTATTCAAATATCTGCCATTGGAGGCCTACAGCTTGTTCCTGCCTTTCCCTTTGTGCCTTTGTTTGCCCCTTGACAGAAGGAAAAAGGTTTTCAAGAATTTTACCACAAAAATAACACAACATGTTAAAGTTTGAGCAACATCTCCTGGGATGTGAGGAGAGCTGTGCCACTTTTCCTAATTTTCTCTTTTCTTTATTCTTTACATTGACAGTTGATTTGGAAGGAAAAACTTTATTATGAATAGAATAGAATAGAACAGAACAGAAGCTGGAAGGGAACTTGGAGGTCTTCTAGTCCAGGCCCCTGCTCAAGCAGGAGAACGTATACCATCTCAGACAGGTGATTGTCTAGTCTCTTCTTAAAAATCTCCAGTGATGGAGCACCCATGATTTCTGGAGGCAAGCTGTTCCACTGGTTGATTGTCCTCACTGTCAGGAAGTTTCTCCTTAATTCCAGGTTGCTTCTCTCTTTGATCAGTTTCCAACCATTGTTTCTCATCCTTCCATATGGTGCTTTGGTGAACAACCTGGCCCCCTCTGCCTTGTGGCAGCTTCCCAGATACTGGAATACTGCTATCATGTCTCCCCTATTTCTTCTTTTCTTTAGACTAGCCAAACCCTCTCTGTCTTTTTTTTGTTCAACTAATGAAAATTTTAGGGCACATTTTCCCATTTTTGGAATATATTTAAATTTACTCCTTTAGCTCTAAATTGCAAACTAATTTGGATTTGGTTCCCACTATAGCCACCTGCAGGAAAAAAATATTTAGAATATTTCTTTTGAAGCTAACACTTGAAAATTCTTGAAGTTTGAAAGGTTTGCCAAAAATATTTAGAAATCCCTCAAATTATTTGAATAACATTAATTAAATGCTGCTTTATCTGTAAGATAGTGCAGGTTCGCATCCCACCAGGCTCAAGGTTGACTCAGCCTTCCATCCTTCCGAGGTAGGTAAAATGAGGACCCAGATTGTTGGGGGCAATAAGCTGACTTTGTAATAATGCCGCTTGGGGTGTGTGTGAAAGCACTAACAAGCAGGCATATACATAGAATGAAGGCTACTGCTAAGCTTGTAAGCGCTCTGAGTCTTCGGAGAAGGGCGGGATATAAATGTAATAATAATAATAATAATAAATAATAATAAGATGGGACCATGTACTGAGAAGATAGCTTCAACATAGGTTAACTTGTATAGGTTTCAGCTTTAATTTATCAACTGTAATTTATGTTTGAGCTTCCATCTAAGAAAAATATGCTAACCAAAGAGTTGTACTATTGTACAACCACTAGTTATGTCTAATCTTCCCATCTACTCATACATTTCCAAGAACTATATCCTGATCTGTTACTATTGTGTTGATGATAGTAAGGAATTACATTTATTTATTAGACATTCTCATAGACAATATGCACA
>JAKJMR010018164.1:251514-268693 GCA_024449315.1 Daboia siamensis | reverse complement strand
CTAGGATTTCAAAGAGCTGTAGATTGGTTACATATTGTGCATATTGTGACACTCAAATGTTTTAAGGAAAACAAATAATCTTCTGTTCCTTGAATGATCTGTGAGACTCATGGCAAACAATGCCTTTTCCTTTCCCGGGTGGCTGCTTTTCAGCTTTACTAGAGTCTGCTCAGTCATAACAGTGAAAATCCATAGAGTCTGCTCAGTCATAACAGTGAAAATCCAAACAATTTGGCTTCAGTAGCTTAGCTTTGCATATTTGTGCATATTTTTTTAACATAGGAATATTTATATCCTCTCCTTTCTGCCTTCTACCTCATTTTTGGTTTGGGATGAAATGGCTTTTCAGCTGGGTGGGGTTTTTTTTTTTTTTTTGCCATAAATGATCTCCCAGAAGATTGAGAGTTCCTTAGATTCACAGTCCTATCAGAAACAAAACAAAAAAGAATTCTCCTCCCCCCCCCCAGATGACTGGATGATGGTAGATAGGAGAGGAGTGGGATAAAGTGGGGGGCAACTCTTTGATATGTATGGAAGCACTATCCCAATGGAATGATGATTTGTTGTTGTTGTTGTTGTTGAGATTAATCCTATATTCTTATGGCAAAAAGGGCTTATTGTTTAGTAGGATGAGCCAGGAGGAATGCCAGAAGTCCCCAATCCTGTCTTGCTACAAGTTATGGAGATGATGGATGGTCATTTTCCCTGCTAGTAGATGATCCTAGGTGAGTGGGAAAAGAAGGTGGGAAATCCACCAATCACTGTCCTGATACTCTCCAGCACCACTCCAGGGTCTCATTGCTGAAGTACAGTTTTGGGGTCAGGAGAAATTATGTGGACATACTTTTCTGCTGACTCAAGGATGGAGAAATGCACATCCACGTGGACCTTAGGAAATGCCACTGGATCACTCAATGAACCTTCAGGGAAGCACAAAGGAAAATGAGGAGCTGCTTATAAAAGACTCTTAGCATTTCACACAATATACTTACAACAGTTCATTTAGTGACTGCTCAACCTTACAACAGCACTGGAAAAAGTTACTTATGACTGTTTTTTGCACTTACGACCTTTCCAACACCCCCATGATCATGTGATCAAAATTTAGATGTTTGCCAAGTGGTTCATATTTATGAATGTTACTGTGTTCTAAGATGATGTCATCACCTTTTGTGACCTTCTGACAAGCAAAATCACTGGGGAGGCTAGATTCACTTAACAACTGTATTACTAATTTATCAACTGCAGTGATTCATTTAACATCTGAGGCAAGAAAGGTTGTAAAATGGGGCAAAATTCACCTAATAAATGTTTAATTTAACAACAGAAATTGTGGGCACAATTATGGTCATAAGTCGAGGACTACCTGTATTGTTGGCTGCATTAACCTGACCCAAGCAGGATGGGGTTCAAGGTGAAAGGAAGTGTTAAGTAAAAATCTACTGCCAACAACTTTTCTATAGCATTATTAATTTTTTGAGTCCTGCTGTTTCTTTCTAATGTTTCAAAAATGTTCCTTAACCTCTAGCATTCTGTTAAAGCAGGATGCTTATTATGAGCATACTGAAATATGAACCTTTGTACAATGTTCCTCTAGCAGCTCATCCTGCACAAAAGTCAGAGGCCGAAACATATTTGTGGCAGGTTAATTTCTAGTTTTTAAAATCCAGCAATACATGATGATTTATCTTCCTTTTGGTAATTTTTCTTCTCTCACTATTCTGTTCATGCACCATTGGTATGGAGATTTGGTGTTTCTTCACATGCACTCTAATCTTTCCAGCCTTTGGTTATATACCTTCATTCAAGCTTCAGAATCATTCCATTGCTCATTGTAAGAATGTCTGGCATTATGAGAGCCTGGGGCTTTTTTTGACAGCTGACAGAAAGCACCTGAGTGATCATTTTTTAAATTGGATCCATGATTATTAATCTTTCAGAAATAGGCAAGTACATAAAATTTCAGTGAATTTAGTCTAGTGATCTTTATTGATTTTAACTGGTGAAGAATGCCCTTTTCTCCAGAAATACAAAGTAAATGGTTTGGAAAGAATAATGTGAGATTCTTTATGTACAGTGAGAAAATTTGCATTATTTTGGAATCATTATGAATCCCTTATACAGACTGATCTTGGGTCATATTTTTTTAATTCTCTCCTCTCTCTTTATCTCTCTCTCTCTCTCCCTCTCCCTCCTCCCCCTCCCTCTCTCAAAAAATAGTTCAACATAATAGTAGATGGAAACATCTAGGTTACAAGATACTATTAGGCCCACCCAAGTGTGGGAAGTCAGCCCCCACCCCCGAGAAAGAAATATTTTTGGGAGTATTAAAAGGCAGAATATTATATTTCCCCAAAGGTTTTTATGTCTGTGTGCAGGACACACTGATAGAAAATAATACCTAAGAGAATTGAAGGAATTGTAATTCAACCCTTGTTTAAAATGAAGGAGTTGAGAAAAAAAAATTGGATTATAAATGAGCTATGTTGTTTTGAATAAAGATTTGTATGCAAACAAACTCAAGCAGAGTTTGGTGAGCACTCCTTTGTTGGCTTTTTACTAAGCAATTTGTTTGTAAATATGGACAAAGGAATGGCTAGGGGAGGGGGGGTTACCCAAAAATGGGGGAAAAGAGGCAAGACTCTGACTTGATGCAAATAAAAAATTACAGACCAATATTGTTTTTAAATGTGGATTACAAATTTTTTGCTTCAATAATAGCAGAAAGACTAAAAAAATTTCTGACTGAATTCATACATACAGACCAAAATGGCTTTCTACCTGAAAGACAGATAAAAAATAATTTAAGAATGATTCTAAATGTTTTAGAATACTATGAAATTCACCCAGGGAAACAGATGGTTTTAATATTTCTTGATGCACAGAAAGCCTTCAACAACGTAAACTGGCAATTTATGTTTCAGCAACTAGAGGAAATGAACTTTGGAGAAAATTTTACAAATGTAATCAAAACAATTTATCATAAACAAACAATTAAAATAATTGTAAATAGAGATTTTACAGAAAACTTCAACATTAAAAAAGGCACAAGACAGGGATGTCCACTATCTCCACTATTATTTATATTTACACTGGAAGTATTGAATAGAAATATAAGGCAAGATATAGAAATTAAAGAACTGGAGATAAAAGATGAAAAAACAAACAAACTACAAGCATTTACAGATGACTTGGTTTTCATATTAGAAGAACCACTTGAAACAAGTGTTAAGCTTATGGAGAAAATAGAAGAATTTGGAGAAGTGACAGGGTTAAAAAGAAACAGAGAAAAGACTAAAGTGCTAACTAAAAACTTTACAGAAAAACAAAATTACCTTCAAATAGTCAAAAAAGTCAAATATTTGGGAATTTACTTAACAGGAAGATTGCAACAATAAAAGAAGACAACTATGTAAGATTGTTAAAACAAATAAAATTGGATCTGGAAAAGTGAAAAAACCTACAACTTTCAATACTGGGGAGAATAGTAACAGTGAAAAGGAACATCTTACCAAAAATGCACTTTTTATTTCAAACGATACCTATAAGACTGGGGAAAAAACTTTTGTTTGATGACCTAAATACGACAATACTGAAATTTATCTGGCAAAGGAAAAAAAAAAGCTAGAATTAGACTGAAAATGTTACAAGAAGTGAAAGAAAATGGAGGACTTGCATTGCTGGATTGGACACTATACTACCAAGCAATTATATTAACATGGCTTAAAGAGTAGATAATGCTTAGAGATAAAAGACTATTATACCTAGAGGGGCATGATCTACAACTTGGATGGCATGCCTTTCTTTGGTATGGGAAGAATAAAATACATAGATACTTTCAAATACCACTTTATAAGAAATGCACTTCTAGAATAGGAAGAAATAAAAGCGAAAATTTATACCTAGATACCTGGATGACTTTCAACAATGGAAGTGTTTGCTTACCCAAATTTAATTAACTGTGACAAAGTTGTGACCTATAAAGATATTTTGGATAATGAAGGGAAATTGAATGACAGACAAGATTTACAAGAACAAGGTATTGATCTATCATGGTGGCCATACTTGCAAATTCAAACAAGATATGAAAAAGATGCCAAAACAATGGGATTCTATAAAGAACAGTACAGAATTTGACCAGATACTGCTAAAAACAGACAAAAAACTGATTAAGAAACTTTATAAATATTTGTTAAGCTTAAAGATGGAAGAGGAACAAGTAGAAGAAACAATGATAATATGGGCAAAGAACTTTGGACATAATATAGAGCTAGAAAATTAGCAAAGTTTATGGGAAAGGAATGCTAAACTAATGAAAGCAGTGGCATATAAAGAAAACTTATACAAAATGTTTTACAGATGGCATCTTATACTGGTGAGATTAGGGAAAATGTTTAAAAATACATCAAATAAGTGTTGGAAAAGTAAACAAAAACTAGGTACTTATTTTCATATCTGGTGGACATGCCCTAAAGATAAAAGATTTTGGTCAAAAATATACATATGGTTGGAAAAAATGACTAAAAAACATATAGATTTCAAGCCAGAACTGTTTCTCTTAGGCATAATAGGAAGAAACTATGAGAAAGATTGTATATACGTAATTTTAAATGTATCAACTGCAGTAAGAATTGTATTTGCCCCAATATTGAAAAAATGAAAACTTACCAACAGAAGAAGAACTAATTAAGTAAATATTAGACTGTGCAAAAAATGGACAGATTGACATTAAAGAGAAAGAAGACTCAGTGTACTTTAGAACATGGGATAATTTTTTACCAATGGCCAGAAAAGCACGTTTTTGTTGTTGCTGTTAGTTGCAAAGTCATGTCTGACCCATCACGACCCTATGGACAACGTTCCTCCAGGCTTTCCTGTCCTCTACCATCTTCTGGAGTCCATTTAAGCTCACGCCTACTGCTTCAGTGACTCCATCCAGCCACCTCATTCTCTGTCGTCCCTTTCTTCTATTGCCCTCAATCTTTCCCAGCAATAAGGCTCTTCTCCAGTGAGTCCTTCCTTCTCATTAAGTGGCCAAAGTATTTCAGTTTTAGCTTCAGGATCTGGCCTTCTAAAGAGCAGTCAGGGTTGATCTCCTCTAGGACTGACCGGTTTGATCGCCTTGCAGTCCAAGGGACTCGCAGGAGTCTTCTCCCACACTAGAGTTCAAAGGCCTCAATTCTTTGGCGCTCAGCCTTTTTTATGGTCCAACTTTCACTGCCATACATTGCAACTGGGAAGACCATAGCCTTGACTATACACACTTTTGTTGACAGGGTGATGTCTCTGCTTTTTAGTGTGCTGTCTAGATTTGCCATGGCTTTCCTCCTGAGGAGCAAGCATCTTTTAATTTCTTGGCTACAGTCCCCATCTGCAGTGATCTTGGAGCCCAGGAAAATAAAATCTGTCACTACCTCCATTTCTTTCCCATCTATTTGCCAGGAATTGAGAGGGCCGGATGTCATGGTCTTGGTTTTCTTAATGTTTAGTTTCAACCGAACGTTTGCACTCTCCTTCTTCACTCGCAACAAGAGACTCTTCAGTTCCTCTTCACTTTCTGCCATTAGAGTGGTATCATCTGCATATCTTAGGTTGTTGATATTTCTTCTGGCAATCTTAATTCCAACTTTTGATTCATCTAGCCATGCCTTTCTCATGATGTGCTCTGCATATAAGTTAAATAGGCAAGGCGACAGTATACAGCCTTGCCGGACTCCTTTCCCAATTTTGAACCAATCAGGGGTTCCGTGTCCAGTTCTCACTGTTGCTTCTTGGCCCGCATATAGGTTTCTCAAGAGACAAATAAGATGGTCTGGTACACCCATCTCTTTAAGGATTTGCCACAGTTTGTTATGATCCACACAATCAAAGGCTTTCACATAGTCAATGAAGTAGTAGCGGATGTTTTTCTGGAACTCTCTAGCTTTCTCCATGATCCAGCGTATGTTGGCAATTTGATCTCTAGTTCCTCTGCCTCTTTGAAATCCTGCCTGTACTTCTGGTAGTTCTCGATCCACATACTGCTGAAGTCTAGCTTGTAGGATTTTAAGCATAACTTTACTAGCATGAGAAATGAGTGCAATGGTGCGGTAGTTTGATCATTCTTTGGCACTGCCTTTCTTTGGAATTGGAATGTAAACTGATCTTTTCCAATCCTGTGGCCACTGTTGAGTTTTCCAAATTTGCTGGCAAATTGAGTGTAGCACTTTTACTGCATCGTATTTTAAGATTTTGAATAGCTCAGCTGGAATACTGTCACCTCCACTAGCTTTGTTGTTGCTCAGCTTTTCTAAGACCCACTTCACTTCACATTCTAGGATGTCTGGCTCGAGGTCAGTGACCACCTCATTGTGATTATCAGGGTCGTTAAGCTCATTCTTGTATAGTTCTTCTGTGTACTTTTGCCATCTCTTCTTAGTCTCTTCTGGCTCTGTTAGGTCCCTGCCATTTTGGTCCTTTATCATGCCCATTTTTGCATTGAATGTTCCCTTCATCTCTCCAATTTTCTTGAAAAGATCTCTGGTCCTCCCTATTCTATTGTTTTCTTCTATTTCTTTGCACTGTTCATTTAAGAAGGCATTCTTATCTCTTCTAGCTATTGGGCGTATCTTTCTTTTTCTCCCTTGCCTTTCACTTCCCTCCTTTCCTCAGCTATTTGCAAAGCTTCCTCAGACAGCCATTTTGCTTTTTTGCATTTCTTTTTCTTTGGGATGGTTTTGGTTGCTACCTCTTGTACAATGTTGCGAACCTCTGTCCATAGTTCTTCAGGCATCCTGTCTATCAGATCTAATTCCTTAAATCTATCTGTCACCTCTACTGTATATTCAACAGGGATATGATTTAATTCATACCTGACTGGCCTAGCGCTTTTCCCAACTTTCTTCAGTTTAAGCCTAAACTTTGCAACAAGAAGCTCATGGTCTGAGCCACAGTCAACTCCTGGTCTTGTTTTTACTGACTGTATAGAGCTTCTCCATCTTTGGCAGCAGAGCATATAGTCAATCTGATTTCTGTGTTGACCGTCTGGCGATGTCCATGTGTAGAGCCGTCTCTTGGGTTGTTGGAAGAGAGTGTTTGCTATGACCATCGTATTCTCTTGACAAAATTCTATCAGCCTGTACCCTGCTTCATTTTGTACTCCAAGGCCAAACTTGCCTGTTATTCTGGTTATCTTTTGGCTTCCTACTTTAGCATTCCAGTCCCCCATGATGATAAGGACATCATTTTTTGGTGTTAGTTCTATAAGGTGCTGTAGGGCTTCATAGAACCGGCCAATTTCATCCTCTTCAGCACTGGTGGTTGGGGCATAGACTTGGACTACTGTGATATTGAATGGTTTGCCTTGGATTCGAACTGAGATCATTCTGTCATTTTGAGGATTGTATCCCAGTATTGCTTTTCCTACTCTTTTATTGACTATGAAGGCTACTCCATTTCTTCTGAGGGATTCTTGCCCGCAGTAGTATACCTGATTGTCATCTGAATTAAATTCACCCATTCCTGTCCATTTTAGTTCGCTGATACCTAAGATGTCCATTTATTTATTTATTTATTTATTTTATTGTATTTATATACCGCCCTTTCCCGAAGGACTCAGGGCGGTTTACAGGGTGATTAAAACAAAAAACACAAAAGTTAAAAACAATTAAAAATTTATATCAATCCCTGAACAAATAAAACCCCAATTAAAATTAAAATTAAAATTCTCAGCCTGGGCCAGAGAGCTCGAAGACCCAGGTCTTCAGGTCCCGGCGGAATGAACGGAGGTCGGGGGCAGTCCTAAGCTCCACTGGCAGCTGGTTCCAGAGGGCAGGCGCACCCACTGAGAAGGCCCTCCCCCTGGGTGTTATCCACCGGCAATCTTTTACCAGCGGCACCCTGAGAAGACCCTCCCTGTGGGAGCGCACTGGACAAAGGAGCTCGATGCCGGCAGCAGGTGTTCCCTCAGATACCCCGGGCCCTCGCCATTTAGGGCTTTATAGGTCATCACCAGTACCTTGAATCTCACCTGGAGGGCAACTGGAAGCCAATGCAGCTCGCGGAGTAGAGGTGTTACATGGGAGTATCGGGCAACCCCCATCACAACTCACGTGGCCGCATTCTGCACCAGCTGAAGCCTCCGAGTGGTCCTCAAGGGCAGCTCCATGTAGAAAGCGTTGCAGTAGTCTAAACAGGAGGTCGCGAGCGCATGAGTGACTGTGCGTAGGGCATCTCAGTCCAGATAGGGTCGCAACTGGCTTACCAGGCGAACCTGGGCAAAAGCCCCCCTGGTCATGGCTCCTATGTGATCTTCAAAATTGAGCCTGGAGTCAAGGAGGACGCCCAAGTTGCGAGCCCTATCAACGAGGGGTAACACCTCACCTCCCATTGTTAAAGGTGGAATGGCCTGGTTAACCTGATGTTCAGTCTTGTCATCTCTTGTTTGACCACGTCCAGCTTGCCTTGATTCATGGATCTTACATTCCAGGTTTCTATGGAGAAAAAATCTTTACAGCATTGGACTTTCCTTTCACCACGAGACATATCCACAGCTGAGTGTCCTTTCGGCTTTGGCCCAGTCGCTTCATTCTTTCTGGCGCTACTAGTACTAGCCCTCTGCTCTTCCCTAGTAGCATATTGGACGCCTTCCGACCTGAGGGGCTCATCTTCCAGCGTCATATCGTTTTGCCTTTTGGTACTGTCCATAGGGTTTTCATGGCAAAGATACTGGAGTGGGTTGCCATTTCCTTCTCCAGTGGATCACGTTTTGTCAGAACTCTCTGCTATGACCTGTGTGTCTTGGGTGGCCCTGCACAGCATAGTTCATAGCTTCATTGAATTACGCAAGCCCCTTCGCCACGACAAGGCAGTAATCCATGAAGGGGAAAAGCACGTTAGAGAGAAAATAACGTATGTATTATGTAACAATGAATACATACTAGTAAGAAAAAGACTATTGAGCGATTAACTAATATATTGATTATGATAATATAGAAATTAACTCTTACTTGTTGTTTTTTTAAAAAACATGAACCCAGACAATATCCTGTTTGCTAAATATTAAGCATATTATTTAAAAAAAACCCAACCCTAATCCTAACCCTAACCCTAACCCTAATCTTAACCCTAACCCTACAAAAATTAGTAATATATATATATAAACTTAAGACCACCACAATATCCTTAGAGCTTTGTTAAATGGATACTTACATTTAAAATGAATAAATTAGAGCTATATCCAATATCAGAAAGTAGTTTAAATATATTTTACAATAATTCACTCAAATGAGGAAACTAAAATTCAGGGTTCAAAAAAAAATGTTTTAAGCCCTCAGAATTTAGGTGCCAATTCAATGTGACCACACTCTGCTTTCATGAAGCACTTTCTGCTGCAGAGGTGATGCTCTTCAAATGAGTGAACCATAACAACAGTGCAAATCCCTCTTTTCATAGTTTCATAGAGCCTGTCTTCTAAACTTTCTAGCAGTTACTTTTTAGAAGCAGAAGGGCTGCATTGCTTTGAACTTTCTATTCATTGGAAGGATCAATGAAGCTTTTATTTAATTTGGGTTTTTGCATCTTGTTTTGATTTTGGCAGGTTACAAAGATCATAGTCCATAAATAATGAAACATCAATTACAGTTGCCAAAACATTTTATTTACTAAAGGGTTTTTGATATGTTAAATATTGCTAGATGCCAAGCAGGAAATTTGATAAATATTATGTGGCAGTGATTTTCAGGCAGTTTTCTGTAGACTTGAAGTTTTCTGGAGGATACAGTCTTCAGAACACAGGTCTTGCTCTGCATGATGCAACCACATACCAGCAGTATTCTTGGATTCTTTTCCATCTTACAACAATTTTTGTTAAAGCCAACACTAATTAAATTTACCAGTTGCTGTGATTCAACCTTCAGACACCTTTGCCTGCCATGATTCAACCTTCAGTCACTTTTGCCTGAATGACTGAGAGTCTTCATCAACATACAACACTAGGTTTTTCTGTTGTTATAAAATTATAGGACAGAAGCAAGGTGGCACAATATACTATTCTTGGTATGCGCAATACTCTACAAATATAAAGGTCAACTCAATTCTTCTCAAGAATGTCTGTGCTGACAGGAATTTAGAATCTTTTCATATTATGTAATGAAAACTAGAGCATTAACTGTTTGCCAGATGCTTATGCTAATTTCGTTTGGTCCACATTTGTTCAATCACTCCAATCTAAGGGTGTTTGCATATAAAAGTGATAGCTATGTCCTTGACCATTTTTTTATAGATGGAGAGAATTTTTTTTAATCCAGAAGAAATAAAGAAAATGGAAAAATCAATTTAATTTAAACCATGATTTCTTTGTCAAAGTTTTAAAAATATTTTTGTATAAATGATACTTATGCTTGTAAATGCTTGGCTTTAGGTTCTATTTTTGTGATCCAAATCAGTGGATATACACACACATTATTTTGCCTCTAGTTTTATTTCATACTCTGCTATTTTTTTTAACTTATATATCCTTTAACAGTTCCACTTTGAACTTCAAAATTCAGTTGTGGTATACAATTAGTAATAAAAGATGAAAGATTACTTTGCAATAACTCAACAATATAGGGAACATAATAAACATGGTTAGACCTCAGCTACATTACTAGAGATTGTGCGTTTAGTCTGATTTGCTTTGATTGTTATTCCATTAAGTGGTATTTGCTCCAGATCAACTAACATGGAGAAATAACAGATAGATGGAACATGATATTCCTTTTCTATAACTTGCTTGCTTTAAATGTCTTAACTCTTCTGACTTGGATTAGTTCTTGGACTACATGTCTTGATTAAAGTGAGCACATGAAAGGCTTTCCAACAGTTAGCAGAGCAGAAATTGCTTACATGGAGAACTGAAAGCAACAATCACCCTACCTTTCATTTGGTATTGTATAGATTCTCTCCATTGTTGCTGTAATGTTGAATGATGGTGACAGGTTCTTTGATTTAGAAAACATTTTTGAAATATATTGTAAGGCCATTTACTTAAGATGTTGCTAAAACCATAAATCAACTCCAGTTCCATTCTTCTCTTCTGATCAAAGTAATATTAATTGACTAGCTATACTGTAGATAAAACTGTCTCTCCCCCATTTAGGAAAAAAAAATATATCCCAGAGGGCAAGACCAGAGCTAGTGAGTTGAAAGTACAAGGAGAGGTTGGTTGGTTTATAGAGAAGTTCTCTTTGAAAGATTATCATACAGAAGAAGTAACATAGGGTTCATTCTCTATTCAGTCAGAGGCCAGGAGCAGAATAGAAGTTGCTCTGTGTATGGCTAATAAATTTAATAATAAATAAATAAATTCTGTTTAAACACAACAGAAAAGTTAAGCATACACAAAGCATAGGATTCTTAATTGCCTTTTGAAGACATCTGGTTCCCTACTGGTAGAATGAAGGAGGCAAATCGTATGCACTGTTTCTTCTCCCTGAAGTCTGTTTATTCCATAGAGTCCTCATTGTCCAGAACAGATTTTATTTACAATGGTAAATAAATAGGTACAAAGAAATCTCCTCTCCTTTCTTGTAAAAGAGGAATGTCATGGGGGAAGGGTGTCTAGTCTTGGGATCTCCAGACATAGGTCTTCAATTAGGATGGGTTTATGTATAATCAACATTGCTGGATTCCGGCTATTAACAAAGATTATTTACTTGGACTTCATGTGGCTTATTCTTAAAGAAAATTTTCTCCCCTGTTCGTTTTCCTGTCCAGTTTCACCTATCCTGAAAAATGCTCAGGATCCAATGATGGATTATAGTTTAAATTAAATAATGACTAATCATACTATATAGGCTTTAAAATGTTAAAATTTCTTGTTGGTTATTTTTAGAATAAATTTATTATATTATTTTCTTTAATAATTAGTAAGTTGAAAGTATAAGTCTCTCTCTCTCTCTCTCTCTCTCTCTCTCTCTCTCTCTCTCTCTCTGTGTGTGTGTGTGTGTGTGTGTGTGTGTGTGTGTATCAGAGTAAAAAACCAGAGGTTTGAAAGTCTGCTTATAAAGCCAGCTGTTTCAGCACTCTGCTCATCAAGTGCGTCATCGGTCTATCTCT
Organism: Daboia siamensis; assembly: GCA_024449315.1. Lineage (NCBI taxonomy): Eukaryota > Metazoa > Chordata > Lepidosauria > Squamata > Viperidae > Daboia > Daboia siamensis. The sequence goes on along the minus strand of JAKJMR010018164.1, from coordinate 256,615 downwards.
AGTCATGTCGCATCCGCCTGCATGCTTTTAGATTCCAGAGCCTCGTCTCCTCCCATTATTGCCTCCCCTTCCTGTTCCGCTTCTGGATGTTTATTGTTGTTGTTAAATTGCCCTCTGGTTTATCTCATCTTGTAGCTCTCATCAGCTGTTGTGTATTTGCATATGGTAATGTTCTTCCCATCGTATGCGTCACCCTATTGTCACTTAGTTCTTGAGATAGTTGTGTTGATGTTTCCTCCTTTGCACTTGTTGTAAGTCTTTGCTGTTGCATGAGTAGATAACTTTGATCTTGTCTATCCTCCTCCCTCCCATGCATGTGTGGTGCTCTTTGTACTCGTTGTGAGTTCTTGCATTGTTGCTCATATTTTCTTAGTGCCTGGTAAGCCGGCAGTAAGTCTATGTGGCGGTTGATTGAATGTTTGTTTGATAGTCAGGCCTCTTTGAGTAATTGGCCACCTTTGGAAGTGTCCTGGGCAATGGCCTCTGCTCCTGCAAGATCAAATGAGTGGTTGTTGCTGGTCATATGGGTCCACACCTATGAATGTTGCTAGTGTCATCTAATGGCCAGTTTATGCTCATGGATCCTGGTCTTGAGTCATTTAGTCATCTCCCTGATGTAATTACAGGGGCAGTCATTACATTTAACTCTATAAACCACCGACGATCTTTCCTCATTGGGCAGTGGCTCTTTAGGGCACATTACCTTCGCACGCAGGGTTTGATTTGGCTTATGTGCTATGTTGATGTTATATGGTGCCAATATCCATGCCGTCGCTTCTGATAACCATTGATATGGTAATGTTGTCCAGACTGTACCTGTTCATCTATTTTGTGTGCTGCAAGGCTCTTGTTGTCTGCTGTATTGTCAGATAAAATCCACTGGGTAACCATTGTGCCTGCATACATGATAGAGGTGATTCGATTCCTCAGTTTTTTGCTTTCTTCATGCTGCAGTGAGTGCCTATGCGCTTAAACAATGTTCTAATGCAGCTGATCTTATGTGATGCAGGGTGGTTACTCCTGTAATGCAAAACCCTGTCCGTATGTGTTGTTTTTTGGTGGACAGTCTTGTGGAGGGTGCCATTGGCTTGGTGGCTGACCAGCACATCTAAGAATGCAAGAGTGCCATTGGTCTCCTCTTCCGCTGTAAACTGGATATCTGGGTAGACTGAGTTTGATTCCTTCATGAACCTGGCACTATCCTGGCATTTGATGATGGTAAACATGTCATTGACATACTTGGCCCAGAATTTGGGCCGGTAGTCAGACATCACCTTGGATTCCAGTTGTAGCAGGACAGCCTCTGCGATGATTCCCGAATTTGGGGATTCCATTAGCGTGCCTTTCACCTGCTCGTAGGTGGTATCCTGGAATGTAAAATATGTCCTAAGGCACAGGTTCATTACTTGGATGAGGTCTTCCATGCAGAGTGGGTCATGGTGTCATAGTTCCTCCTGTTCCTCCTTATTACCAAAATGGCCAGATTTTGTGGAATGGAGGTAAAAAGCGATGTTATGTCAAATGACATCATGACCTCATCCTCCTCTACTCTTAGCAGTTTTATTTTTCTTAAGAACTCCTCCGATGATATAAAGGTAAAGGTTCCCCCGCACATGCGTGCTAGTCATTTCCGACTCTAGGGGCCGGTGCTCATCTCCGTTTCAAAGCCGAAGAGCCAGCATTTGTCCGAGGACATCTCCGTGGTCATGTGGCCGGCATGACTAGACGCCAAAGGTGCACAGAACGCTGTTACCTTCCCACCGGAGTGGTCCCTATTTTCCTACTTGCATTTTTACGTGCTTTCGAACTGCTAGGTTGGCAGAAGCTGGGACGAGTAACAGGCGCTCACTCTGTTACGCGGCACTCGGGATTTGACCCGCCAAACTGCCGACCTTCTGGTCGACAAGCTCAGCGTCTTAACCCTCTGAGCCACCGCGTCCCTTTTCCGATGATATAAATCTTATCAAAAGTCAAGAACAAGAACAAGTCAAGAACATGAATAAAAAGTAAACAAACAAAGTTGAAAAGAAAGAAAAGTCAGACAGAAAGCGTTCTTTCATATAGATGTAGGTAAAAATGTATCCAATTCTTATTCTAAAATTAACAATAGCATTGGTTCTATAATCCCATATAATTCTAATAATCAAATCCCCAAATCAAAGTTTCATTTCTCACAGTTTCTCACAAAAAATTCAAAATTGGCTTCCAATTAAAATAAGATTGGTCAAAGTCTTTTCTTTAATCAAAGCATTCAATTTCATTCTTTCCACCAATTTCATCAAATTAACCATCCATTGTTTCAATGTAGATATTTACAATTGCTTTCATCTTTGTGCATATAAAAGTCTTGCTGCTACTACTATTACTACTACTACTACTACTACTACTACTAATAATAATAATAATAATAATAATAATAAAGTTGGAAGGGACCTTGGAGGTCATCTAGCTCAACCCCTGCTCAGACAGGAAACCCTATACCATTTCAGTCAAATGGCTGTCTAGTCTCTTCTTAAAAACTTCCAGTGTTGGAGCATTCACAGCTTCTGTAAGCAGGCTTTTCCACTGATTAATTGTTCTAACTGTCAGAAAATTTCTCCTTAGTTCTAGGTTTCTTCTCTCTTTGGTTAGTTTCCATCCACTGCTTCTTGTCCTGCCTTCAGGTGCCTTGGAGAATAGCTTGACTCCTTCTTCTTTGTGGCAGCTCCTGAGATATTGGAACACTGCTGTCATGTCACCCTTTGTCTTTCTCTTCATTAGGCTGACATTCCCAATTCCAGCAACCGTTCCTTATATGTTTTAGCTTCCAGTCCCCTGATCATCTTTGTTGCTCTTCTCTGTACTCTTTCTAGAGTCTCAACATCTTTTTTACATCGTGATGACCAAAACTGGATGTAGTATTCAAAGTGTGGCCTTACCAAGGCATTGTAAAGTGGTATTAGTACTTCACATGATCTTGATTCTATCCCTTTGTTAATGAAGCCTAGCACTGTGTTGGGTTTTTTTGGCAGCTGCAGCACCCTGCTGGCTCATATTTAACTGATTATCCACTAGGACTCTGAGATCCCTCTCACAGTTACTACTACTGAGCAAGGTACCACCTATACCGTACCTGTGCAGTTAAGCCTATCTTCTCGGGTGTTGGCTATTCCTGCCAGCTTAGTGTTGCCTGCAAATTTGATGAGTTCCGCATCTATCCCCTCATCCAAATCATTGATGAAGATGTTGAAGAGCACTGGGCCTAGAACAGAGCCCTGGGGCACCCCACTACAAACTTCCCTCCATGTAGATGCGGTTCCATTGAGGACCACACGCTGAGTAAGTTAGTAAGCCGGTAAGCCAGCTTTGAATCCATCTGGTGGTGTATAACACAATAACAAAATAACAGACTTGGAAGGGACTTTGAGGGTCTTCTAGTTCAAATGGTATAGTGTCTCCAACTCAAGCAAAAGACCCTATACCATTTCAGATAAATGGTTTTCCAATCTCTTCTTAAAAACCTCCAGTGATGAAGCACCCACAATTTCTGTAATATCAAGTACAATTTTGGAATCTATAATTATTTGCAAGAATCCCAATAATTGTCATGTCTAAGGCTGTCAGATGGACACACATTTCTCTTTTTTCTGGTTTAAAAAGAAAAGGAAATTTTTTTGGCCAGCCAACCTAAAACAGTTCTTTTTAAGAGATATGTAAAGATATTTAGAGTTTAGTTGTGTGGCTATGCTAATGAGATGAAGTTTAAAGATAAGCAAGAATTGCTAAAGATGGTAAGATCACATATATTCTGCTGTTTGGAGCTAGTAGAAATGCATAGTTGTGAAAGAATGGAAAATATATGGTTGATACTTTGTGACTAATCAATATGTTCTTTGAGGAATTTGCAAGCCTCAGAGTTCTGCTTTATTTTTTTCTGTCTGTCGAAACGTTGACATTAAACCAAATCTCATAAAACTTCATTTTCTCGGGGATCTGGGCCCTGACCAACTACCCACTCACTTTTGGGAGAGCGGTAAAGACTCGGCAAAGATTCAAATGGAGGAGAAAAGTGAAACCATTGCTAGCCACAACAGGATTCAGGCTGTCAGAGTGCAGGCTGGTGTTCCAGCCACCGAGGAGGCATCACTAGCAGAGGCTCGCCCAAAAACCAGGTTGATCCAACCTGGGAAGCTGGTACCACAGGAAGGAGCTACAGCTCTAGCAGACCTCTTTCAAGCCAAGGCTGCCCCTCAGCACAGGAGCACTTCTGTAACCACTGGAAAGGAGCTCTTATTGCTGCCATCCTGGGTTTCTTGCAGATAGCAAGCAAGGAAAGGAGTCGATGGGATGGGATTATTCTAGAGAGTGGAGATTTCAGTCTGCAATCCACAGCCCCTCATTAGAACAGCTGAAGGAGAGGTTTGGCAGGCTGGAGGTAAAGGATACAATTCCTGTTGCCCAGAAGGTGGGTGCCATGGGGGGGGGGGGGAGCCCAAAAATCCCCCCCCTCCCCCCCCCCCCCCCCTTGCCGAGAAGGAGATCCACCACCTGAAGCAAAAAGATTGCCCTGCTAAGAAGTATGTTCATGAATTCAGGAGAATTGTTAGTTGGCTGGGGCAGTGGCCAGAACTGATCAACTGATCAACCATTTCAAGCAGGAGCTAGATCACAACTTGCTTCAAGCCTGCATCATTTGGGTTTTTTTTAACCTATTGCCTGGTGGTACCATATGGCAGTGGGGCTGAACATCGAGTTGGATCACCCCAGAAAGTCAAGCACCACCGAACCCAAACTGCCATGCATCCAGGAGAAATGCCTTTATGGACGACGTTCCCAAGCTACTGCAGCCACCAGTGTATCCTAAGCACCAGCCAGAGCTGCATTCAAGTGCTACCAGTCAAAGGGTCATTGTGCTGTGGAGTGCCCTGCTCCTAACCCTCAACCCTTTAAGAGCCTCTGTATAAAAGGGAGGGCTCCATTACTGTGTTCTCTCTCTTGTGTTTTCCTGCTGTAACTGCTGTGTGTTGGAGCTGCTGTATTAACGTGTGTATGCATATTTTTCCTGGTGGATGACATTGTAGACAGTTTATCTTAAAACCACCATTTAATATAGACCACTGTT
>JAKJMR010018164.1:213432-251114 GCA_024449315.1 Daboia siamensis | reverse complement strand
AGAGCTTGTCCCAGAGCCAGAGGAGTTAATGCTTATGATTTATTGTGGTTTGTGGTGATAGCAGACAACATGGACTCCATAAGTGTTTTGTAGTATCTCATCTGAATGAGACAAACTACCTCTCCTGAAGTCTGAAAATGGAGATATAACTGCAAAGGGACAACTTGTGGATGATAGTTACTGATCCACCTGCAGCCCTGGATAATGGGAACCGGAGAAAGAATGAGAAAGACTGGCCAGCATAATCCTGAGTTTGGAGAATAGCCAGCTGATACACGTGAGGAGTCTCTAGTCTGCTAAAGAGTGCTGGAAAGCTTTGCACAGTGTGTACATGAGAGAGACTGCTAGCAGTAAAGTAATGCTGACAAAAATGCTATATAAGGCCCAGCTGAAACTGGGAGAGAGCATGTCTACCCATTTGCAGTCCATGAGAAAGACATTCCTAGAGTTAAAAGAAAGAGGAATGACTTTTACTGAGTCACATAAGATGTATGTGGTGCTCAGTTCATTGGACACTTTGTGGGATGTCCTAGTGACCAGTTTAGAATCCATGCAAGAGAAGAGCCTTGGTGGAGCAGTGGGCTGATGCCTCCTTAAGTAACACCAGCTGCCTGCAATTAGTGCAGGTTCGCGTCCCACCAGGCTCAAGGTTGACTCAGCCTTCCATCCTTCCGAGGTAGGTAAAATGAGGACCCAGATTGTTGGGGGCAATTAAGCTGACTTTGTAATAATGCCGCTTGGGTGTGTGTGTGAAAGCCCTTATCAGCAGGCATATACATAGAATGAAGGCTACTGCTAAGCTTGTAAGCCGCCCTGAGTCTTCGGAGAAGGGCGGGATATAAATGTAATAATAATAATAATAATAATAAGGACTTAACCATGAGTTATTCAACTGTCTGGTTGCTGGAGGAGGAACAGAAATGGCTGAAAAGGCAGCAGAGAGGGGGTGACGACAATGCACAGACCAGGCCCACAACTGCGATATCCAAAAATGCCAGTAAAGCACCAAGAACATTTGTATGGTGAAATGTTGCTTCACGTGTGGTTCTACAGAACATCTCCAGAGATGCTGCCCTGAGAGGAGAAACAGAGGAGCAGCGAAACAAGATCACAGAACTACACCAGGGCTTCTCAACCAGTGGTACAGTTACCACCTGTGGTACATTGGCACCTGGCAAGTGGTATGCAACCATCCTAGAAAAGTGGTAGCAGGGGAGGGGAATGAGCTGAACCAGTGGCAGCACCGCACAAGTCTGAGCGAGAGATGGCTGGAGCAGCAGGGATGTCAGGGGTCAGTGAAAGCACCAGGATCAGTGCTTCTTCGGGGCTGTCAGGGCTCAGTGGAAGTGCCAGGATCAGCACCAGGCTCCAACTGGAGCTTGGCACTGATCCTGGTGCTTCTGAGCCCAGAAGAAGCGTCGATCAGCTGGAATGTTGCAGCATCCCCAGGGTCTTGTGATTTACATTCAGATGCTTGGCAACTGATTCATATTTATGATGGTCACAGTGTTCCAGGGTCATGTGAAGTGACCAAAACCTGATGTAACCACCCAGCAGACAGGAATAAAAACCAAACACCCCACCCCACCCCCACTGCCAATCCTCAACAGAAATGCTCACAACAATGAAAACCTCGGACAGGAGGATGAGCGCTGCCAAGCAGGCAGCAGGTGTCTTGCTTGGCTGTGGTTTGGAGGGCACTTTTTTTAGTGCCATTGTTACTTTGAACAGTCACTAAGCGAACTGTTGTTAGTCGAGGACTACCTGTACTTCTTCACTTTTTTCCTTTTTCCTTTTTTTTTTTGGTAATCAAGTTTTTGACACCTTGCTAGGTGACTGATGGTACTCGGATGTTGTCATATCCTAAAAGTGGTACAATGGGTGAAAAGGTTGAAAATCTCTGAACTACACAACCAACATTTTCCCTGGCAGCAAATTTAACAGAGAAAAACACCTGGTTGTTGGACAGTGGGGCAAATCAGCTTATTGCAAATGACCCAGAAATGTTTTTAAACCTAAGACCAGCTAAACAAACATTTGTTAGCTTGGCAAAGGGACAACAGTCTGCTATTAAAGGGGAAGGTAAACTTTATGTACCTGGTATTGGAGAAATTTTAGATAACGTATTATATGTACCAGAGTTAGACCATAATTTACTCAGTAGTTTGAGCTTAGATAATATGGGGTATGAAGTAATGTTTGAAAATGGCCAATACACCATTAGGAAAGGTGGGAGGATTTGTGTACAGGGTGTTAAGCTAGACAAATTATATGAGTTAGGAAAGCAGCAGTATGGTTGTGCATGAATACTTACAAACACTCCCATGCATGATAATTGTGTACATTTATTACATAGGAGGTTAGCTCATGCAAATTTTAGAGTGTTGCAAAGAATAAAGTACACATTAAGCAATGCAACACATATTTAAATTGCACTGTTTGTAAGGAGTCAAAGTCCAGACTGCATCCTGTAAATAAGAAAAGGTCAAGGCAAACAGTTTTGCAGATAGTGCATGCTGAATTAATTGGTCTTATGGCACCCTCTCTAGGAGGAACTAGGTATGTACTAGTCTTAGTAGATGACTACACCAGATATGGATTTTGTTATTTATTACAGAGCAAAACAGAAGTTCTTCAACAGTTTAGGCAATGTGTGAACTTTGTAGAGCAAAGATATGGCCATAAAATATGCCAGCTGCGAATAGACAGGGAAACAGAGTTCATGTCTGACAATTTCTAAAAGTGGTTGAGAAACCTAGGCATAAGGCATAGACGTACGAATCCGTACTCACCAGCAGAAAATGGAGTGGCTGAATAGAGGAATGGTGTACTGCAAACCATGAAAGACTCACTGTTGACAGATGCAGGAATGAGTAAAATGTACTGGGGGAAAGCCATGAAAACAGCCAACTATCTAGTAAACAGGGTATGGAGTGTTGTTATCAATGAAACTCCATATTACCTGTTATATGGAGGGAAACCTTCATTGGCTCACCTAAGGAATGTGACATCCTTTGCACCCACAGACTATGGACTGTGCTATTGAAATTCTGCCTGGTGCCAAGCTCCCAAAACCAAAGATGTACAGTACTCTATGATGCCCAGAAAGATGAAAGAACTGAGAGAGTACATTGATAAAAACTTAGGTTGGGGTTTTATTCAGCCAGCCAAATCACGTGTGGCTGCTCCCATGCTATTCAAGGAAAAGAAAGATGAATTTCATAGATTATGTGTGGATTTAAAGATCTGAACATGGTCAGTATAGAGAACATATACCCCCTCCTCCTGATGAAGGACATCTTAGCTCATCTGGCTAAAGGAAAAGTTTTTACCAAGCTGGATTTAAGAGAGGCTTATTACCAGATCCAGATTAGGGAGGGGGATGAATAGAAAACAGCCTTTAATTGCCCTTTGGGGAGCTTCCAATGTAAAGTGATGCCTTTTGGACTGCAGGGGGCCCCTGCTGTGTTTATGCAATTGAAAAATCAAGTGCTCCATGATCATTTATACAAGGGGTTTTTGGTTTATCTTGATGACATCCTTATTTACACTGAAACCATGAATGAACACATCAAATTGGTCTGTGAGGTTTTAAGGAGACTGTTAAAACCCAAACTGTATGCAAAGCTGTCAAAGTGTGAATTTCACCAGATATGCCTTGATTATCTGAGATATTGGATTTCAAATGAGGGGATAGAGATGGACCCTGCCAATGTCAAAGCAGTGCTAGAATGGCAACCACCACACACCCGTAAGCAGCTACAAAGCTTTCTGGGGTTTGCCAACTTTTGTTGTTGTTGTTAGCTGCGAAGTCGTGTCTGACCCATCGCGACCCTATGGACAACGTTCCTCTAGGCCTTCCTGTCCTCTACCATCTTCTGGAGTCCATTTAAGCTCACGCCTACTGCTTCAGTGACTCCATCCAGCCACCTCATTCTCTTGCCCTCAATCTTTCCCAGCATTAGGCTCTTCTCCAGTGAGTCCTTCCTTCTCATTAGGTGGCCAAAGTATTTGAGTTTTAGCTTCAGGATCTGGCCTTCTAAAGAGCAATCAGGGTTGATCTCCTCTAGGACTGACCGGTTTGATCGCCTTGCAGTCCAAGGGACTCGCAGGAGTCTTCTCCAGCACCATAGTTCAAAGGCCTCAATTCTTTGGCGCTCAGCCTTTTTTATGGTCCAAATTTCACTGCCATACATTGCAACTGGGAAGACCATAGCCTTGACTATACGCACTTTTGTTGACAGGGTGATGTCTCTGCTTTTTAGTGTGCTGTCTAAATTTGCCATGGCTTTCCTCCACAGGAGCAAGCGTCTTTTAATTTCTTGGCTACAGTCCCCATCTGCAGTGATCTTGGAGCCCAGGAAAATAAAATCTGTCACTACCTCCATTTTTTCCTTATCTATTTGCCAGGAATTGAGAGGGCCGGATGTCATGATCTTGGTTTTCTTAATGTTAAGTTTCAACCCAGGTTTTGCACTCTCCTTCTTCACCTGCAACCAGAGGCTCTTTAGTTCTTCTTCACTTTCTGCCATTAGAGTGGTATCATCTGCATATCTTAGGTTGTTGATATTTCTTCCGGCAATCTTAATTCCAACTTTTGATTCATCTAGCCCTCCCTTTCTCATAATGTGCTCTGCATATAAGTTAAATACGCAGGGCGACAGTATACAGTCTTGCCGGACTCCTTTCCCAATTTTGAACCAATCAGGGGTTCCGTGTCCAGTTCTCACTGTTGCTTCTTGGCCCACATACAGGTTTCTCAAGAGACAAATAAGATGGTCTGGTATGCCCATCTCTTTAAGAACTTGCCACAGTTTGTTATGATCCACACAATCAAAGGCTTTAGCATAGTCAATGAAGCAGAAGTAGATGTTTTTCTGGAACTCTCTAGCTTTCTCCATGATCCAGCGAATGTTGGCAATTTGATCTCTAGTTCCTCTGCCTCTTTGAAATCCTGCCTGTACTTCTGGTAGTTCTCGATCCACATACTGCTGAAGTCTAGCTTGTAGGATTTTAAGCATAACTTTACTAGCATGAGAAATGAGTGCAATGGTGCGGTAGTTTGATCATTCTTTGGCACTGCCTTTCTTTGGAATTGGAATGTAAACTGATCTTTTCCAATCCTGTGGCCACTGCTGAGTTTTCCAAATTTGCTGGCAAATTGAGTGTAGCACTTTTACTGCATCGTCTTTTAAGATTTTGAATAGCTCAGCTGGAATACTGTCACCTCCACTAGCTTTGTTGTTGCTCAGCTTTTCTAAGGCCCATTTCACTTCACATTCTAGGATGTCTGGCTCGAGGTCAATGACCACCTCATTGTGATTATCAGGGATGATAACCTCATTCCTGTATAGTTCTTCTGTGTAATTTTGCCACCTCTTCTTAATCTCTTCTGGCTCTGTTAGATCCCTGCCATTTTGGTCCTTTATCATGCCCATTTTTGCATTGAATGTTCCCTTCATCTCTCCAATTTTCTTGAAAAGATCTCTGGTCCTCCCTATTCTATTGTTTTCTTCTATTTCTTTGCACTGTTCATTTAAGAAGGCATTCTTATCTCTTCTAGCTATTCTCTGGAATTCTGCATTCAATTGGGCATATCTTTCTTTTTCTCCCTTGCCTTTCTCTTCCCTCCTTTCCTCAGCTATTTGCAAAGCTTCCTCAGACAGCCATTTTGCTTTCTTGCATTTCTTTTTCTTTGGGATGGTTTTGGTTGCTACCTGTTGTACAATGTTGCGAACCTCTGTCCACAGTTCTTCAGGCACTCTGTCTATCAGATCTAATTCCTTAAATCTATTTGTCACCTCTACTGTATATTCAACAGGGATATGATTTAATTCATACCTGAGTGGCCTAGTGCCAACTTTTACCATCAGTTTATTCCCTTTTTTGCAAAGATAGCCATGTCAATCACTGATTTATTCAAAATAGGAAAAGGAGGGGGGGGGGGACCCTCACCTTGTCAACCATTGCAATGGCCATTAGAGTGCCAGGCTGTGTTCAAAAAAGAGACTCTTTTTAGCTGAACCAGTCCTCAAGCACCCTGAACCCGAACAACAATTCATCATTCAAGTCGATGCAAGTTATGTGGTTTTGGGTGCCATTCTCTTACAAAAAACCATAGAGGGGAGTTACAACCATGTGCTTACACTTCCCAAAAATTAACTGATACCGAGAGGAGGTGGGCTGTTTGAGAGAAAGGGGCTTTTGCAGTTCATTGGGCATTGCTGACATGGTGTCACTTTTTGGAAGGGGGAGAATACTTCTTGAGGTGTGGACTGATCATAAAAATTTGAAGGCTCTGAAAACCCACCATAAATTATCCCTGAAACAAGTTCAGTGGGCTCAGTACCACTTTACAATGCCTTGGTAAGGCCACACTTGGGATACTGCATCCAGTTTTGGTCACCACAATGTAAAAAAGATGTTGAGACTCTAGAAAGAATACAGAGAAGGGCAACAAAGATAATTAGGGGACTGGAGGCTAAAACATATAAGGAACGGCTGCTGGGTATGTCTAGTTTAATGAAAAGAAGGACTAGGGATGACATGATAGCAGTGTTCCAATATCTCAGGGGCTGCCACATAGAAGAGGGAGTCAAACTATTCTCCAAAGTGCCTGTAGGCAGGACAAGAAGCAATGGATGGAAACTAATCAAGGAGAGAAGCAACCTAGAACTAAGGAGAAGCTTCCTGACAGTTAGAACAATTAACCAGTGGAACAACCTGCCTCCAGAAGCTGTGAATGCTCCAACAGTGGAAGTTTTTAAGAAGAGACTGGATAGCCATTTGTCCAAAATAATATAGGGTTTCCTGCCTGAGCAGGGGGTTGGACTAGATCAGGGCTTTTCAACCTTTTCACCCATTGTACCACTTTTAGGACAAGGCAATGTCTGAGTACCACCAGTCGCCCAGCAAGATGTCCAAAGCGTGACCAAAAAAAAAGGAAAAAAATGATAAAGTACAGGTAGTCCTCGACTTACAACAATTCACTTAGTGACTGTTCAAAGTTACAATGGCACTGAAAAAAGTGACTTATGACCATTTTTCACACTTATGACCATTGCAGCATCCCCAGGGTCATGTGATTTACATTCGGATGCTTGGCAATCGATTCATATTTATGATGGTCACATTGTTCCAGGGTCATGTGATCACCTTTTGCAACCTTCTGACAAGCAAAGTTAGTGGGGAAACCAGATTCACTTAACAATCATGTTACTAATTTAATTTCTCTCTCTCCCTCTCTTTCTCTCCCTCTCTCCCCCTCCCTTTCTCTCTCTCTCCCTCCGTCTTTCTTTCTCTCTCCTCCCTCTTTCTCTCTCTTTCTCTTTCTCTCCCTTTCTCTTTCCCTCTCTCTATTTCTCCCTTTCTCTCTATTTCCCTCCCTTTCTTTCTCCTTCTCTCTTCCTCTCTTTATCTCCCTCTTTATTTCTCTTTCTCTCTCTCTCTCTCTTCCTCTATTCCTTTTTCTCCCTCCATATTTTTTTCTCCTTCTCTCTCTCCCTCTCTTTCTCTCTTTCTCTCTCTCCCTCTCTTTCTCTCTCTTTCTCTCCCTCTCTCTCTTTCTCTCTCTTTCTCTCCCTCTATTTTTCTCTCTCCCTCCCTTCCTCTCTCCCATTGTCCCTTCCTTCTTTCCTTCCTTTCTTCCTTCCCTCCCTCTTTGTCCTTTCCTCCTTCCCTCCCTCCCATTGTCATTTCTTTCCTTCCTTCCAAATCCATTTTTACCAAGAAAACTGATGCCCACTTAACTCTTTATGAAGCACCGGAGGAAAGTTGGGGAAGATCTATCAATGATATTTGGAGGTTGCTAGCTCATTTAATAAGCTTTATTCCAGCGACAGAAACACCTCGTATTCACTCAGAGTCAATCCACGCACACCAACAATACTGCTGTGGACCGTGGGGCAGGAAGGCGCCCTTCACACGGGAGGGATGGAAGATGCAACAAAGCACCCTTCGCCCTGCTTACCTTCTGCAGACGCCACCGGAGTCCTGGGTGGGGGAAAATCCAGGGCTGAGGCACACTCAGGGAAGCACACGCTATCAACTCACAACCAGCTGCTCTTGGGGGACGGAGGCTCAAAGCCAGCCAGCCAGGGATTGGAGCAGTTACCGTCCCAGACTACAGCTGCGCTTCCACCTTTCCTAGGGCGGCCCCTGCAGTGGAGTGCAGCACAGGACACCAGCATGCCCTACTGCCACAGAAACGGCCTGCCAGAGCAGCCCCGATTCCTTCACCCCCGACGGGCCCTCATCCTGGAGCCTCTTGCTGCTGGAAACCTGCAGCAGTGGCATAGCAGGGCTTGCGAAAAGTGGGGTGGGTGGCTGTGGCTGCTCCCAGCGCCAACTAAGGGCAAGCAGGGCAAGGCCACTCCTGCTTGAAAGCCAGGATTCGGTGGCCAGTGAGCCGCTCGCATGGGGCTCTCCTGGAGCTGCTGGGCCGAATGGGGACTGGCCTCTCCCTCTCCGTGCTAGAGCAGCACCCACAGAGGTGGCCCTGCGGCCTGGCTTTCTCTTGCAGAAAGCAAGCTGAAACCGAGCGAGGGAGATTTCCAGGAACGCGAATGGCACATGCTGAGAAACGCCGATCTCGCGCTGCTGCATTCTCCCTTGCTCGGTTTCAGCTTGCCTTGCTGCAAAAAAAAACAAGGTGAAACTGAGCGAGGGAGATTGCAGTAGTGCGAGATCGGCCGATTCGTGTTCCTGGCAATCTCCCTCGCTCTGTTTCAGCTTGCTTTCTCTTGCAGCAAGGCAAGCTGAAACTGAGCGAGGGAAATTGCAGCAGCACGAGATTGGCATTTCTTAGCATGCGCCGATTTGTGCTCCTGGCAATCTCCCTCACTTTCCACTTGAAGAAGTCGGGGCTGGCCATAAGGATCAGCTGGCTATTCCATACAGCTGGCCCCGACCTCTGCCAATGGGCTCTAGTTGGTGGAGGTCAGGGCCAACTGTATGGAGTTGCCAACAGGGGGGGTAGGGAGTCGGGCATGTTTTTCCCTCCACACCCACGTTCTGATGGCTTCACCTGCCCTGGTGCGCATCAGGAAAACAAATGTGGGCCTCGATTCCCACCTGCTGTTACAGGATGAATCCTTGGAGAAGGCGCGCGCCATCTGGCCGCTTTGCTTTCCCCTTTGCGTTGCACATCGGGAAGAGGAGAGGGGGAAATCTCTCAGGCCCCGGAGGGAGGCAATGTGAGGGCTGTGAGGGGTATCACAAGCTCGCGTGGGGGTGGAGGAAAAGAAGATGGACACGAGTGGATGCAAACACCTACCTGTCGAGCGAGTGGATGGCTCTGTCCCCTTCAGGCTCGTGCTTGCTTCTGGGGGAAGGACAACATGGTTACTGCACAATGAGTCCCAGGGGAGGGCGGGGCCTCACTCTGTGCCTGAGCACTTCATGCAGCCTGATAGGTTCCTGCAGCAGCATGTTTTCTGGCAGCAAGTAAGCTGGGAAGGAGCAGGGGGGAGGGGGGAGGTGTGGGAGGAGGAAGGTGACGCTATGTACCACTGGTTGAAAAGCCCATGACTACTACTACTACTACTACTACTACTACTACTACTACTTATTATTGTTATTGTTAATAATAATAATAATAATAATAATAATAATAATAATAATAATAATAATAATAATAATTTTATTTTCATTTTGAAATATTTTCCTGCGGGTAAGAACCTTTTGGCTGACACCTTATCTAGAATGCCTCAGTTCAAGAGCCACTGAGAGGAAGTAATTAACTCCATTATTCCTCTGCCACAATCCGCTTCTCAAATAACAACCAGATCACAGAGACCCCCTGCTGGTTCTGACGAAGGCCAAGTTAGAGAGTAACACCTGGTTTAAAGACAACAAATCTATTTTAACTCTAAGCGGGGGGACTAGCTTGGAAGGGCTCTAAATTATACCTCCCAGATGGCCTCAGACTCCAAGCATTGCAACATATTCATGATGCTAAGCAGGTGGTTCACTTTGGATTTTTGAAGACATTGCATCTGGTGCAGAGGCAATTTTAATAGCCAGGAATGAAAAAAGACATTGAGAGTTATGTTAAGAATTGTGTCACCTGTGTTGCCATGAAGAGGCATCCTGGAAACCCCCCAGAATTGTTGCAATAAGTTGCTGAACCTTCCCAGCCTTTGGAGGAGATAGCCATGGATTTTATAGTGGAGTTATCTGAGAGCAAAGGTAACATTTTAATATGGACTGGGATTGATCTATTTTCCAAACAGGCACATTTCATTGCTTGCTCAGGACTTCCCTCTGCCCAGAAGTAACCAAGCTGTTTTTGAAAGACATATATTGACTCCATGGTGCCCCAAAGCAGATTGTTTCTGACAGAGGGGTCCAGTTTACTGCTAGGTTCTGGAGGTAGTTCATTAAACTGATTGGGTCCACCCAGGGGTAGCTTTTTCATCTGAATACCAATGGAGCTGCTGAAAAAGCTAATGCAATGGTGGAACAATACCTCAGATGTTATGTAAATTACCAGCAGACTAATTGGGCCAATCTCTTGCCTTTTGCAGAGGTAGCCTACAACAATACTATGCACAGTAACATTGGACTCACCTCATTTAAGATAGTAATAGGTTGAGATTTTGTGCCCATGCCTGAGTACCCACAGGAGCCTTCTACTTCCCAGATTTTGAATCAATGGGTGACATCTTTTCAGGGGGTTTGGGTGAATGTGAAGAAAGCATTGGCCAAGGCCACCAAGGTTTACAAAGAGCAAGCAAATAAATGATGCTCCCCTCCGAAACTTTTTCATGTTGGGCAATTGGTTTATCTTTCAACAAAATATTTAAAGTTAAAGTTACCCAGTAGAAAATTGGGTCCAAAATTCCTTGGTCCTTTTCCCATCACTAAGATCATAAACCTGCCACAGTGGAATTGAAACTTCCATGATTTTGGGGAAAAGTTCACCCTGTGTTTCATTGCAGTCTATTGAAACTTGTGTCAGAATCTTCTTTGAAACCTGTCCCAAAGAAGCTGCCAGATCCAGTAGTAGTAGAGGGGGAGACACATGAAATAAAATGAATTCTTGATTCTAGATTGTACAAGGGACAGTATCTCATTCAGTGGAAAGGCTTCCCCCTTTCAGAAGCTACATAGGTAAAATGTACTAATATGAAAACAGATAGATTAATAAAAAAGTTTTACAATAAATATCCTAACAAGCCTCGAGGGAATACTTAATCTGCTTTTTGTTTCCCCTATAGGAGACTCTTTCTTTTTGAGAGGGGCTGACTGTCAACTCTACAAATGAGCATGGCTGTAGCCATTTTCCTTGTCATTCTAGGTTGCCACATAGAACGGAGATAAGGGGGTTTCCCAGGTACTTCATTAGTCAAAATAATATTTTGTCCCATAGGAACCAAGGTCATTGGCTGCTCCCGAGACTAGAGACTGGGTGTTGCATAAAAAGCCCACCAATTAATAATATTGGGGAATGTACTTGCTTGCATAGCTTTTGTGGAAGGGACATTTAACTTTTTATTGGGGAATTGTTGCTTGTGTATCCAGACTTGGTTTCACTTTTGACCGTGCTGATACTTTGTAACAAATAAACATGTTCTTTGAGCTGTCTCTGTCTGTCAGATCCTTGACACAGTATTGCACAAAGTGTATACAGTTTGCTTCTTGCTGTTACTGAAAAATAATTTCTAATGCTAACTTATTTGGAATACTGTCTTGATCAGTAGTATTTTCAAGAATTTTTAATTTTAAATCATATGTTATACTTTTACGGAGGTATAATGTTAATGATGTGGAAGCCTGTATTGCATAAGATTTCTCCCCATGGAGAATATTGTAAAAGGAATATCTGTCCATTCTGGATGCGTTCATCATATTTAAGAGTTTTTGCATATTTTTCTAAAAGTCTATTTGAATAGAATTTATAGCTGAACAAAAGAAATGTGTGTACTTAGTGATTTGTTGATTCTTTTCTCAGCTTGGTCTAGAAAGTGGGAACATTCATTACTAGAGCCATTTATGTAAGGGATGAATCCGAGGCAATATTCCAACTTCAGAGATATCTGAATCACCTCCAGATTGGTGAACAGGTTCCCCAAAGTGCCCTTATTTATTCCATCAACCAGTTTCTCTCTTTTGGTCAGGATTAGATGCAGGATTGCTGAATTCCTTGTTTCTTTTTATTTTCTTTTTTAAAATGTTTTATTGATTTTTAAGAATTATAATCTTTAATGCTTAGTAAACAACATATAAGGGACGCGGTGGCTCAGTGGGTTAGGACGCTGAGCTTGTCGATCAGAAGGTCAGCAGTTTGGCAGGTCAAATTCCGAGTGCCGCGTAACAGAGTGAGCGCCTGTTACTCGTCCCAGCTTCTGCCAACCTAGCAGTTCGAAAGCATGTAAAAATGCAAGTAGAAAAATAGGGACCACTCCGGTGGGAAGGTAACAGTGTTCTGTGCACCTTTGGTGTCTAGTCATGCCGGCCACATGACCACAGAGATGTCCTCGGACAAGCGCTGGCTCTTCGGCTTTGAAACGGAGATGAGCACCGGCCCCAAGAGTCGGAAACGACTAGCACGCATGTGCGGGGGAACCTTTACCTTTACCTTTACCTAAACAACATATTGTCTGGGTTCATATATTTAACATTAACTTCTTCAATATAAATCTGTTCAGTACTGCACAATCCAGTATTTTTTCCCTGATCCTCCTCTCTTCTCCATATTTTTTCCATTTTCCCCTCATTACACATTTACAATTTCTGGCACTATTGGTGCATACAATTTTAGATATAAACATCTTCATCATATTTTACTAATGTCATACAAATAACAATAATATCAATTCATAAATCAATATCCTTTTTTCTGTGCTTTTGTCAAAGCTTGATTTTCCATCAGTATTTGAAATAATTTGTCAGTTATGATTTTCTCAATGTTAATTACATTTATATAGCTAAACGTTTTATTCATACAATCCTCCTCTTATTTTCATATTTCCCATACAAGAAAAAAAGTTATTTTCATTCTGAATCATATATTTCATTATAAAAGTCTAATTGTATCCAAAGGTCAACCATTCTTTTAATCTTATTCAAACAAGTATTTAAACATATAATGCCCCCTCTAAAAGGTCAAAATTTTCTTTTTTAAAAAAATCTAACTCTCACTTTCTTTTTTTTGCCAAGTAGCTTTCCACACCAGGGCAATTAAATCATCCAGGAATTTTCTTTCTCTCTTTGTGAAATTTGCTTGGCATGAGGAAGAAAATTTAGGTAGGATATTTTAGGGGGAGAATTCCACCCATTTATATTCCTTAAGCAACTCCCAGTTTCCTTCTCCCTCAATTTCTCTTTTCATTCTTTGTCTCCCAAGTTGTGACATTTCCCCTAACAGCTCTATATTCCTTTTTAAAATATCTTCTTACTTGCCATCAGATGTATTTTGCAGACTGAAGGAGTAAAGGGTCTTTTGTATTTTTATTGTTATGGCTAAATCTTGCAGTATTTTGTTTGTATATGATCATCTATATTTCCCTTCTTTTATCTCTTCCGTCTCTAAATCCATTTCCTCTGCTTTATCTTCTGATTTCTGGTATGTTTGTTCATACTTTGTAGTTGTTGTCTGGGAGCTTTATAGTTGTAGATTTAGTTTGGAGATTTACTCATTTATATTATCTAAAAAAAAATTAGTCTCATTATGGTTTCTTTTTATGTCCTCTTTGTATGCAACAATTGTTTGGTGAATTAGTTGTAGCATAGGGTATATTTCCTTCTGAAAGGTGTTTGTTTTTTCTTGTGGCATCGTTCCTGGAGATCCTCTAGTATCACCAGTCTCAGTAAGAGCAGATCAAAGTTTCATCTAGTTTTCTGGTCTTTATGTGTGGCCTTTATATTCCAATATGTTCCAGAGTATAGGTCCAGTCCTGAAAGCAATTTTTTATAGTGATCCTTTGTCTCAGGTATCCAAAAATTGTCAGTCAGGTAAGATTGTTATCCACAATGTTCAAAATGTTCAAACTGTTCAACCTCCCTGAAAACAGCTCAAAGGTCTCTCCCAGCCAGGAGTAGTCCAAAATCAAATTTTCCTTCTCTCCCACTAGGTCTTGAGATTAAAAGTCTAAGTTCAGTAAGTGTTTATAGTACAAGAAGGTCAGGGTGATAAGTATGCCAAAATATTTTCCTTTATTGCCAACTGTTCTCTCAAGCTAGGAGTCACCAAGCAGCCAGGAAGCAAGTTATAATGTTGTGCACAAATCCACCACTAGATATCATTCAAAGTTCATTTTCCACTCTTAAGACAAAGGACTGATTTCTTATATTGTCAAATTTGTCAAAACTGTAGCTTTATGTTACTTCCACATCAGTATTGTATATTTCTGTCTCCCATAAAATTAAAAAACCGATTCCATTCACATTCTGAGGTTTTTAGCTTTTTGGGATCCTTTCCCAGGAAATTCAGTTGTAAAATAGTAAAGAAAGGATCAATATTTTCACCCAGTTCCAAACATGCTGTTTATGACATGCTAACTGGTACTTTCCTTCTTCAGTTGTCAGCAGCTAATAGCTGACCAAGGAATGTAGCCAGTCTTTCCCTGCCAGTTTGGAGGGTTTTCCTCAGATTGAATGAAAAGACTGCCATCTCTTCAAGATCAATGAGGTATCCCTCCTGTTTTATAATTCCCAAAATTTCTCATTCTGTATATTCTCTGTGTTTTACTTGTCGGGTTCTGTCATTCTCCCAGGGGGGAGGAGGGGGTGAAGGGGCTTGTAGTGTTTGTAATGCATCCTTCCTCTATCTGCATTGATGTATCCTCTTCGGGGTGTGAATGGAATGCCTCAGGGCCATCTGCCTTATCTCGGTGCAGAGGGAGGAAACTGCAAAGTCCTGAGAACCTTGAGAGAAGCATCTTATCAATTTGTTTCTCACAGCTCATTGTCACTTATGGATTGGCCTGTTTGAACTGACCGGATGGACAGTTGGGGTGGGATTAGTAATACACAGTTTTACTTATTGATTCCGGCGGGACAATTCCTACCATGGGTACCATGCAAGATAATGTCAAATCATGGCAGTGAGAAGAGGAAAAGTGAGTGTTTGGAGGAGGCCCCCCTGAAGGCTTGCCTGAGTAGCAGCAGCTCAGATTCCTCCAGCTCATCCAATGAGGCAGACACCCATGAGAAACTGAGATGGTCAGTCAGAGTGGGGAAGAAGGACAGTTAAGACCCCGACTGCAAACCCACACTCGACTGCCTGTTTCATATGTGATAAAGAGGCCATCAAGAAGCTGAGTTCAGTTCAAAGGCACCAATTATGAGGGCAGACTGAGTCAGAGGGGGAAAAGCTGTGAAAACCCCACTGCATCCCCAGGAAACTACTATGAAAGGCGCTGAGGTCATGGAGGTCCAACACTCCAAAACCAGGGAGGGGGAACTCTGACACAACTGGAGAAACCACTGGAAACCTCCGACAGCAACTCAGATAATGACCCCGTGGTAAGTGGACCCATGGTGCCCCTCCCCAGGCCCATAGAACTGTTCAGCCCAGAGATGGAAGAGAAAGTAGCCCTTAAAACTCTAATAGGCTCAGGTTGCATCCGTTGCCTAATCAGTCCAATCCTAGTGGGGAATTTGGGGATTCTGGTGAGGAGACTGAAGAAACCCATTTCCTTTGGTCAATTAGATGGGTTGATTTCAGGGGGAGTTTCAGGCACCCTGGCCAATTGAACTCGCAATGGGGGAATCATACAGAAACTCTGATGTTTATTGTAGCCCCTGGCATGGAATGGCCTCTGATTTGAGGGTTGATATGGTTGAGAACTTGGAATCCAAGAGTAAAATGGAGGACAAGAAACTGATGTTCCCGAAAAGGAAGGTGGTGGCACAGGGCAGGGAGCCGAAGACGAAAGAGGGGAGAAGGTCTGAGATGGTGGAAGCAGAGAGTGACAGGGCAATAGGAGGCATATCTAAGAAATACTAAGATCTGGTTGAAGTCTTCAGTGAGGAGAGGTCCGACAAACTATCCCCTCACTGACTGTGTCATCGAAATCCTGCCAGGAGCTAAGCTGCCCAAGCCCAAACTCTATTCAATGACTCCTAGAGAGCTTGAGAAGCTGCAGAAGTTCATTAAAAAGAATTTGGTACAGGGATTTATTCAGCCGGCATGGCCAAAGATGGCCGCCCCTCTGCTATTCCAGGAGAAAAAAGACTGGTCTATTCACCTATATGTGGACTATCGGTCTCTGAACACTGTTTGTGAGAACAATGTCTACTAGCCCAGTGAACCTATGGCACTCAGAGCCCTCTCTGTGGGCATGCATGCCGTCACCCTAGCAGAGTTCACCAGAGTAGGGAGCATGTGGTGTTTGGAAACAATAGGGAAGAAAGTTAGTGAGCAAGCAGCATTTGGAATTGTTTGCAAGTAACTGGGCACTAAATTAGCAAGCAAGCTAGCATGTGGAGTTTGGAAGCAATGGGGCAGGAAGTGAGCAAGCAAGTGGTGTTGGCCCCCTGGGGATGTCCCAGAGATAACAAGGGACTGGCCCCCACCGCCCTGGCTCCAGCCCAGCTTGGCGGTCCCCAAGGCATGTGCACAGGAGATGGTGACCTCATGGGGGCTGACAGCATCTGGCAGCAGGGGCTGTGTAGCTTGCTGTGAATACTGGGCCAGCCCTCCAGCAGCAGCACTGCAGTGGCACTGGCAACATATGGAGTTGGGGGAGCATGTGATGTGGACCGCCAGACCTGCCTACTCCATCCCATCTCATTTTGGTTGAGGAGCTGGTTGCTACTGGTCATCTCCTCAGCCCCCTCAAGGGTCTTCCCCTCGCACACCTTGGTACCTACCTCAGCTGGCAGCCACTCATGCAGGTCCATTAGGCCACCACCCAGAGCTGCAGGCCCACCCAGCATGAAGGAGGTAAAGCAGTTGGCTAGGAAGCCCCATGTAGAGGTGGTAGAGCATGCCCAGGGCCAGCAAACAAAAGCCTACCCCAAGTAGGGAAAGCTGGATGCCCATCGGCATCATGGCCTCCCGGGACCAGCAGAGATGGGGGGAGGCACACAATCCTAGCTGGGACTGGGGGCTCATGGCACTGATGGGGATCCGACTTTCCCTGCTGGGTGTGGTCTTTAGCTTGCTGGGCATGGGCATGCTCTACCAACTCTACTTGAGCTTGCTAGCTGGCCATTTCATCTCCTTTGTGCTGGGCGGGCCAGGTACTCTGAGCAGTTTTGGTAGCCTAATGGACCTGTGCGAGCTTCTGGTGGTGCCAGCCCGAGGCAGGGCCAAGGTGCATTGGGTGTGTGAGGGGAACAGATTCCACACATAGGCCAAGGACAAGATCTGTGAGGAGGCTGAGGAGATGACTAGCAGTGACCACCTATCCAACTGCAAGCAAAAGCAGATGGGATGGATTAGGCATGTCTGGTGGTTTGTATCACATGCCTACCCCCTCCTCTACTACACCTGCTTCTGGAGGTCTGGCTCAGTATTGGCAGTGGGCCGCAGAGCCCGAGAGTTTGCCAGTTGAGGGGCTGGCAGGCTGTGGCTGATGGCGGACGTCAGCCCCCATGTGCTCACTGGCCTCTGCGTGCAGTGGCCAATGGTGTCAGGCAGTGGCTGCCCCGGTCCCTGCCTTGCCTTGCCTTGCCCTGCCCTGTATCAGTGGCACCTCACCCTACCCCCTGCTTTGTCTCACCTCATCTTGCAGGTTGAGCCTCCTGCCCACTGCCCCACCCACCAGAGACCCCCTGGATCCACCTCAACCCTGCCTGGCCCCCTTGTGTCCCCTCCCACAAGCAACATTGAGGTAGCCACACCCACCCAGCCCATGCTCACCCAGTCTGCTGTGATCAATGCAGCAACACCCACCCAGTTGGTCACACCCATCTGTCCCCCCTGAGGGCACCACAATGCTGATATGGCCCTGGCACTTTGTGATAAATAAGTGGGTTTGGGATTGCAGTTTGAGCACTCAGTCTCTAAAAGGTTCACCATCACTGTGCTAGCCCATCTTTCCAAGGGGAAAATATTCTCCAAATTGGACCTAAAAGAAATGTATTATCGAGTTAGGACAAAGGAAGGAGATGAGTGGAAAACAGCATTCAATTGCCCCTTGGGGTGCTTCCAGTTCTGGGTGGTGCCTTTCGGACTGCAAGGGGTGCCCGCAATGTTCATGCAACTGATAAATGAGGTCCTCCAGGAGCACCTGTATAAGGGATTTTTGGTGTATTTGGGTGACATCCTAATATTTACAGAAACAAAGGAGGAACATGTCAGATTGGTCAGAACAGTCCTAAACAAGCTCCGTGAGCCTGCCTCTATGCCAAAGTTTCGAAGTGCAGATTCCACAAAGAAAAAATTGATTACTTGGGCTACAGGATTTCTCATCAGGAAATAGATATGGACCCAGAGAAGGTATGGGCAGTGTTAGAGTGGGCGCCACCCAGCATGAGGAAGCAGTTGCAAAGCTTCCTTGGATTCACAAACTTCTACAGACAGTTTATTCCCTCTTTCACTCAGATCACCCTTCCCATCACTAATCTACTAAAGATGAAGGGGATGAGCAAGCCCAAACCCAATCAACTGTTGAAATGGATTATGGAGTGCCAAGCAGCTTTTGAGAAGGTAAAGAGACTTTTTTCTGCTGAGCTGGTGTTAAAACATCCAGATCTGGAGAAGCCATTTGTCATCCAGGCTGACGTTACTGATGTGGTGGTAGGAGTGATTCTCTAAGAGAATCAGGAAGGGCAATTGCAACCTTGTGCATACACCTCCCAAGAGCTCACTGAAACTGAGCAGAGATGGGCAGTGTGGGAGAAAGAAGCATACGCGGTGCACTGGGCCTTTGTCACTTGGAGGCATTTCCTGGAAGAGAGCAAAATTCCCTTTCAGATGTGGTAAAGGTAAAGGTAAAGGTTCCCCCGCACATGCGTGCTAGTCGTTTCCAACTCTAGGGGCCGGTGCTCATCTCCATTTCAAAGCCGAAGAGCCAGCGCTTGTCCGAGGACTTCTCCGTGGTCATGTGGCCGGCATGACTAGACGCCAAAGGCGCATGGAACGCTGTTACCTTCCCACCATAGCGGTCCCTATTTTTCTACTTGCATTTTTATGTGCTTTCGAACTGCTAGGTGGGCAGAAGCTGGGACGAGTAACAGGCGCTCACTCTGCTACGCGGCACTCGGGATTCGACCCGCCAAACTGCCGACCTTCTGATCGACAAGCTCAGCATCTTAACCCACTGAGCTACCGCATCCCTTCAGATGTGGACTGATCACAAAAACCTCAAGGCACTAAAAACCCCAAGGAAGTTATCCCCAAAATAAGCTTGGTGGTCTCAACATTTCCACTGATTCGATGTTTCTATTAAATACATCCTGGGGGAAAGCACTTTTTAGCCGATGCCCTATCAAGGGTGCCACAGTAAAATAGCATAAAATCCAAAGTGACGAAACCCTTGATGACTCCGAAACAATTAGTGGTCTCTGTCACCACGAGAGCTCAGGTAAAGAAACCAATGCCAGTAGACAGTAAAATGGAGGATCACAAAGAAAAAACCCAAAGAGAAACCCTCTTTGGACAGCAAAGCAGGAACTGAGTTTAGACAAGCATTAGAAAAGGATGACTGGTTCCTTAGCTATAAACACCTTTGCTCGATGAGGGATGAGCTGCCTTGGGTAGGAGAAAAATTATATGTGACAAAAACCCAGAGAGTTAAATTCATGCAGTTTTGCCATAACTCAAAAGTGGCTGGGCACTTCAGGTTCATGAAAACCCTCCATCTGACCAAGAGGTTGCCTTCTATGAAAAAAAGACATTGAAAGCTATGTGGCTAGCTGCTCCGTCTGTGCAGCAGCAAAGCAGAGACAGGGAAAAATAGCAGGATTATTACAAGTGGTTGCTAGCCCTTCAGCACCCTGGAGAGAGATCTCTATAGATTTTATGGTAGAGCTGCCAGAAAGCATGGGAAACACTGTCATTTGCATAGTAACGGTCTTATTCTCCAAACAGGTCCCTTTCATATACTTCCAGAAAATTCCTACAGCCAAAGCCTTGGCCAAAATTGTTTGTGTAGCATATTTACCAACTGCATGGGGCCCCACAATGCATTATTTCAGATAGTGGGTTCTAATTCACTTCAGAATTCTGTAGAGCCTTTTTGGGTCTACTTGGTATTAGTCAGGGCCTGTCATCTAGTCATCATCCACAAACGAATGGTGGGATAGAATGTTCAAACTCAGTACTAGAACAATACCTGAGGTGCTTCATTAATTACCAACAAGACAATTGGACTGAGCTATTGCCCTTCGCAGATGTAGTTTACAACAATGCAGTGCATTAGAGTACTGGTTATAGCACGTTCCAGGTAGCAACAGGATAAAGTTTCAATCCAATGCCTGAGTTACCTGTCAATGAACCCAGCATCCCCTTCCTGAAGGAGTGGATTAAACAACTACAAAACACATGACTTGTGGCTTTGGATAAGGCAAAGGAGGCTTATAAGACACAGGTGGATAAAAAATGAATGCAACCAAAACTATTCAAAGTGTGTGAGTGAGTTGGGGAAGTATATCTCTCAATGATGTTTCTCAAATCTTTGCAGCTTTCAAAAAAGCTGGGCCCAAAATTCGTAGGACCATTCCCCATAAAACACATAATTAACCCAGTAATAGTGGAATTAGAACTTCCAAAAACTTTAAGATAAGTTCACCCTGTATTTTATTGCAGCCTGCTTAAACGAGAGCTGATCTCTCCCTTAAGGCCAGCAGAAGCCCCATCCCCATAGCCCATTATGGTGGAAGGGGAACAACATTTTGAAATTAAAGAGATATTAGACTCCAGGAAACATCATGGGTCAATCCAATACCTGGTAGTGTGGAAAGACCTCCCACTGTCCCAAAATGCGTGGGTACACAAGAAACATGTCAGAGCCCCTAGATTGCTAAAGAGGTTCCGTGTCTGTTATCTGGATAAGACTGATTATCGTTGTTGTTTTAATTCTCTCTGCAGAGTCATATTGGAAAAATGCATAAACCTTGGCCAATTTTCAAGTTGTAGCCAACACTTAAGCTTCCAAAAATGAGGTAATTTGCAATCCAGCATTTGTTAAAAGCAATATCCTTTGGAGGCTTTCAGATGATCTAATTGCCTATTTGAAATAGCTCTGAATTTTTTTTTATTTCCTCTTGAAAAGTATCAGGTTATAACATCAATAAATGTTATCCCACCCCATACAAAATAGTTGTTTCTTCTGTAAATACACTTTTTCCAATCCACTAATACAAATCCCAACTCAATCTGAGCTGATCTTACAAGATAAGTGAGATAGTTCAGTTCCAATAAATACTGAGGTACTACAGAGATGATTTATCCAGACTTGAAAGAGTTTCCCAGTCCAGCTGGCATAGTAATTACAGTATTTTCCTAACTATGTTTCACTGACCTTTTTGTCTTAATGATGTATTTGAGGGAAATAATGGACTTTCTTTAATATGGATCAGTGAAAATGCTACCAATGCAAAGGGATGACAATATCTTTGAAAATCAAATCCCATCATATATATTGGAGAAAGTAAAGAATTATGCATTCACAGTAAGCTAAATATCTCCTTAGAAGATGTACTCATTTTTATTGTTCCTTGTTGCAAAATACATACAACAGCAGCTTTGCATACTTTTTTGGTGGACAAGAGAGGGGGAATAATGTCTGAATAGGATGGAATAAGGGATTCAGAAGCAGTAACGTCTATACTCTGATACTACTCTGTATTTTCTCTAATGCCTGAAATATATCATAGAAAAAAGGAGTGAAATTGTTTTAGAAAAAAGGTCTTTTAAGAAACAGTGTTTTCACCCAATTTATTTTCTGAGTTCAGAATTTTTATCATAAGTGAAGGAAGAGATTTTTTTTTTCATTAAGTGGAAGAAGAGAATGTGATTTAGACTGACATGAAAAAAGCTCTGTTCACTCAGTATGTTAATTTTCATATAATTAGAAATAAAGATCTGAAAGAAATGGTGAGGTCAAATCCATATTCCTCAGGCAAAGTATTAAAAGCACTGCTGACAAGAGATTCTTTTCATGTGATCTCATAATATGGATAAAAATCATTTGTCATTTTCAATCAATCAGAATACAGCTGGAAGTGATCTTGGAGGTCTTCTGCTCAAGCAGGAGACCCTATACCAGACATGTCAAACACAAGGCCCAGGGGCCGGATCCGGCCCGCAAAGTGGTTTCATGTGGCCCATGAAGCCATCCTGGAAACAGTGAGGGAATGGCCCCCACTGCCTTGGCCCTGGCCCAGAGACCCTCAGATCTGTCCCACTCCTGCCCAGGCCCCCATAGGCACCCTTGATGCCAACAATGTAGAGCTGGCCACGCCCACCCAGTAGGCCATATGCACTCTAGCCATGCCCACCCAGTAGGCCACGCCCACCCTGGCCACACCCACCCGGCCCCCTGAGGGCAACCGCAATGCTGATGCGGCCCTCAATGAAATTGAGTTTGACACCCCTGCCCTATACCATTTCAGACAGGTGGCCGTCCAGTCTTTTCTTAAAAACCTCCAGTGATGAAGCACCCACAACTACTGAAGGCAAGCTGTTCCACTGTTAGGAAGTTTCTCCCTAATTCCAGGTTGTTTCTCTCCTTGATTAGTTTCCATCCATTGTTTCTTGTCTTGCCGTCTGGTGCTTTGGAAGATAAGTTGACCCCCACTTCTTTGTGGTAGCCCCTCAAATACTTGAATATTTTGACCATGTTTTGGGACACTGCTATCATATCTCCCCTGGTTGTTCTTTTTAGTAGAGTAGCCAAGCCTAGTTCTTGTAACTGTTCTTCTTATGTTCCAGTCTCCAGTCCCTTAATCATCTTTGTTGCTCTTCTCTACACTCTTTCTAGAGTCTCAACCTCTTTTTTTAAAGTGTGGTGACAAAAACTGGGTGTGGTATTCCAGGTGTGGTTTTACTAAAGCTTTATAGAATTGTATTAATATCTCACATGATATTGATTCAATCCCTCTGTTAATGGAATTTAGGATTGTATTAGCTTTTTTGGCTCCAGCTGCACACTACTAGTCTCAGGCCCCTGAAATTATTTTTTGGGCTCTGCCATTTTGTTGGGAGGAGGGAGGCTCTTCCTCTGTTAGGAGGGGGGAGATCATGGGCTCTGGATGTGTTTCTTTTGCTTTGTTCTTTCAACCTTTGATGTATCTCTTTGGATGTGAAAGAGGGGAGGAATGTGCCTGGGGCCATCTGACGTATCTCTGCTCTGCTGAGAAGAAGATGCAATGCCTGGGAATTTAGTTTTATCGCTTCTTCAACTGCCAGTTCCCATAACAACTTAACACCTGTGGATTGGCTGGATTTGGACTGGGCAGTTGGGTGCCTGGGAGGGGTTTTGAAGAGATGGGTTTAATGTAACATTTCATGTGGGAATTATTCAGATCTTGCCTAGCCTTTCTGCTTTCACTATCTCTCAATAAAAGTTACTTTGAAACAATGCCAATTTCAAGAGTTCTGCTTTCTTGGGAGTACTAGCTGAGGCAGGACCTTACAACTAGCTCATATTTAATTTGTAGCCCACTAAGACTCCAAGTTCCCTCCCACAGTTATTGCTATTAAGCCAGGTTTCACCTAATCTGTATGTGTACTTTGGTTTTTCTTGCCTAAGTGTAAGACTTGACTTTACGTTGGATTTCATTTTTTTAGATAGGGCCCAGTGTTCAAGTCTATCAAGATCCATCTCAGTCTTGAGCCTATCATCTAGGGTATTGGCTATTTTTGCCAGCTTAGTGTCATCTGCAAATTTGATTTCCTCTTCTATTCCCTCATCTAAGTTGTTTATGTAGATATTGAAAAGTACTGAGCCTAAGATGGAACCTTGTGGTACTCCACTGCTTCCTTCCTTCCATGTAGCTGTAGTACCATTAAGGACTACGTATTGAGTACAGTTTGTCAACCAGCTACAAATCCATCTGATGGTGATGCTATCTATCCCACTTTTTTTTTAGCTTACCAAGAAGTAGGTTATTTTCTACTTTGTTGAATGCCTTAATGAAGTTAAGTATACTATGTCCATAGCATTTTGCTGGTCTACTAATTTAGTCACTTTCTCAAAAAATGAAATAAGATTCATTTGGCATGATCTGTTTTTAACAAACCCATGCTGATTTCTAGTTATAATTTTATTTGTTTCTAGGTGTTTGCGGATCTGTTTTTTTGTTATCTTTTCCAGTATCTTCCGGGGTATTGATGTTAGGCTGATTGGTGTGTAGTTTCCTGGGTCTGATTCCCCCCCCCTTTTTTTGAAGATGGGAACCACATCAGCTCTTTCCATTCCTCAAGTAGTTCCGTGATTTTCCAGGATTTTTGAAAGATATGGTAGAATGGTTCTGAGATTGCATCAGCCAGCTCCTTTAAAACTCTGGGATGTAATCCATCAAGTCCCAGTGATTTATATTCATTCATTCATTCATTCATTCATTCATTCATTCATTCATTCAGACGGACAGACAGACAGACAGGTGTTCTCTTACCATTTTCTTGCTTATTTTAATTTTTATTTCTAGTCTGTTCTTTACAGTTATGCTTTTGGTACGTTGGACTATAGTTTCTTTTTGTGTGAAGACCAATGCAAAGAATGAGTTAAGCAGCTCTGCTTTCTCTCTACTGTCTGTTACTTCCTTGCCATCTTCTCTCTTTAGTGGGCCTACAGATTCCTTGACTTTTTTCTTGTTCTTTGTATGTTGAAATAAACTTTTTTTTATTATCTTTGACTTTTGTTGCAAGTCTTTGTTCATTCTGAGCCTTTGCTTTCCTGACTTTATCTTTGCAGATTCTGGCTATTTGCTGATATTCTGCCTTAATTATGTGTCCCTTTTTCCATTTTGTGTATTTATACTTTTTGTCTTTCAGTTTATCAGAGAGATCTTTGTGCAATCATGCTGGTTTCTTCTTGGATTTCTTATTTTTCTTTTTCAGTGGTATTGTGCTGGACTGGGCTTTTGTGATAATTTTTTTCAGAGTTTCCCATGCTTCTTGAATTGTTTTCTCCTTTAGGATTTTCATTCAATGAATCTTTCCCAAGCTCTGTCTGATTTTTGTTAAAATCAGTGTCAAGGTTCTGATAGACAGAGACAAATAAAGCAGAACTCTGAGGCTTGCAATTCCTCAAAGAACATGTTTATTGATACAAAGTATTGGCACTTCAAAAGTGAAACCAAATCTGAATAGATGCATAACAATTCCCCAATACTAAGTTAAAAAATCCCACCCCGAAGGCTATGCAAGCAACTATGTTTCCCCATACAGCTTGTTGGTGGGCTTTACATGAAATGGCCAGTCTGGAGTCTTGGGAGCAGCTGATGACTTTGGTTCCCATGAGAGAAAGTCTGAAAGGGAAAGTCAGTTTTGTCTAGTGCAACACCTGTTAAACCCCCTCCTTCTGTGCTATCTGTGAACTAGAAATGAGAAGAAAAAATGGCTGCAGCCATGCTCATTCTAAAGTTGACAGTTGGCTCCTCTTCAGAAAGAAAGAGTATTCTGCAGGGGAAACAGAAATCTGGTTAGCCATCCCCTCAGGGCTTGTGAGAATACTTATCATAAAACTTTTTTATCAATCTATCCACCTTCACATTTGTACATTTCACTCATGTAGCCTCTGGAAGGAGGTAACCTTTCCACTGGACAAGGTATTGTAGTTTTCCCTTGTGCAACCTAGAATCCAAAATACATTTGATTTCATAATGTTTCTCTCCCTCTGCCACTACTGGATCAGGCAGCTCTTTAGGAATAGGTGGATTCTGACACAGGTTTTAAAAGACTGCAGTGAAACACAGGATGAACTTTCCCCAACAATCGTGGAAGCTTTAACTCCAGTGTCACAGGGTTTATGATCCTGCCAACGGGAAAAGAACTACGGAATTTCGGACCCAATTTTTGCTGGGCAATTTTAACCATGGATATTTCATTGAAAAATAAACTAATTGTCTAACATGAAAAGGTTTTTGAGCGGAATGTCATTTGTCTGCTTGCTTCTTGTAAACCTTTGTAGCTTTAGCCAATGCTTTCTTCGTGTTCACCCAACCCCCCTGGAAAGATGTCAGCCATTGGTCCAAGGTCTGGTAAGTAGGTGGCTCCTGTGGGAACTCAGGCATGGGCACAGAATCTCTACCCATCACTATTTTCAATGGGGTGAGACCAGTACTACTGTGCACAGTATTATTGTAGGCTACCTCTGCATAAGGTAAAAGGTCAGCCCAATTTGACTGCTGGTAATTTACATAACATCTGAGATGCTGTTCCACCATTGCATTAGCTTTTTCAGCGGCTCCATTAGTATTCAGATAAAAAGCAGATGAAAAACCATGGGAAACCCCGATCAGTTTAAAAAACTCCTTCCAGAATTTTGCAATAAACTGTATCCCTCTGTAAGAGATAATCTGCTTTGGGGCACCATGGAGTTAGTATACAGTTGTGGAAACCTTTTGGGAAAAGTGTACAGTAGAAATGCCACCTTTGGTTAAGTTTCCACCAATTTCTCTTCTAATTTCTTTATAACTATAGCCTTGTTCACTTAATAATACTATTTTACATCACTTTCTGGGCAACCAGTCAACTCTTTGCACCATTACTTTAATTGTATTACATTTTACAAGCTCACTAAATGAAAGGGGGAAAAAAACACCCAACCAACTTGCTAGTGATCACATAACACAGGGCTTTTCAACCAGTGGTACGGGTACCACCTGTGGTACATTGGCACCTGGCAGGTGGTACGCGTCCATCCTAGAAAAGTAGGGGAGAGGGGAATGAGCTGAACCAGTGGCAGCACCACACAAGCCTGGCCGAGAGATGGCTGGAGCTGCAGGGCTGTCAGGGCTCAGTGGAAGCACCAGGATCAGCGCCAGGCTCTAGCTGGAGCTCGGTGCTGATCCTGGCGCTTCTGCTGACCCAGAAGTGCCAATCAGCTGGAATGTTGCAGCATCTCCAGGGTTTTGTGATTTACATTCAGATGCTTGGCAACTGATTCATATTTATGACGGTCACAGTGTCCCAGGGTCATGTGAAGTGACCAAAACCTGCTGCAACCACCCAGCAGAGGGGGGGGGAATAAAAACCAAACACCCCCCACCCCACCCCCACTGCCAATCCTCGACAGAAATGCTCACAACAATGAAAACCTCGGACAGGAGGAAGAACGCTGCTGGGCAGGCAGGCAGGTATCTTGCTCGGCTTTGGCTTGGGGGGCACTTTTTTCAGTGTCATTGTAACTTCAAACAGTCACCAAGTGAACTGTTGTAAGTCGAGGACTACCTGTACTTCATCACTTTTTTCCTTTTACTTTTTTTGGTCATCAAATTTTTGACAACTTGCTAGGTGACTGGTGGTACTCAGATGTTGCCAAATCCTAAAAGTGGTACAATGGGTGAAAAGGTTGAAAAGCCCTGATCAAGATAAATTAAAACTCCTTTGTATAAATAATCATGGAACACTTGATTTATCAATTGCATATATACAGCAGGGGCCCCCTGCAGTCCAAAAAGCATCACTTTAGATTGGAAACTCCCCAAAGGGCAATTAAAGGCTGTTTTCCATTCATCCCCCTCCCTAATCCAGATCCGATAACAAGCTTCTCTTAAATCCAGCTTGGTAAAAAAAAATCCACTATCAAGGTGGGCCATCGTGACTTTCATCAGGGGGAGAGGGTACATATTTTCCATACTGACACCCTTGAGAGACGGAAATCCACGCACAATCTAAGAGAGCCATATTTCTTTTTTTTGAAAAGCATGGGAGCGGCCACAGTTGGTTTGGCTGGCTCAATGAAACCCCTAACTAAGTTTTTATCAATGTACTCTCTTAGTTCTTTCATGTCTTTGGGTGTCATGGAGTACATCCTTGGTCTGGGGAGCTTGGTGCTGGGCAAAATTTCAATAGCACAGTCCGTAGCCCAGAGTGAGGGGAGGACATCACATTCCTTCTTGGTACTCAGTGGGGACAAACTGAATCCCTGGCAACTTTTCAGCTACCATTTTTTAGGATTTCATAGATATTCCCATGAGTTTTGCAGATGGCCAGTGTTTTTGTTTGATCATAAGTCTCAGGTGGGGATGTTCCTGTCCGTAGTCTTAACTTGCACATACCCTCCTCCCACCAGATATGAGGACGCCATTTTTCAAGCCACGCTAGCCTCAAAATTACTGCTTCAGTAATCTTTGGGACCACCACAAAACAGATGATTTCCCAATGCCGACCCATTTCTAATCATATGAGTTCAGTTAGGTGTGTGACAGGAGCACTCCCAATGAGAGACCTGTCAGCCTGCTGAAACTCCATAGGACAAGGCAATAGCTTGGTTTGGATGTCCAGTTTCAGTACAGTGGATAGATTTATTAAGCATCAAGAGCACCCTGAGTCTATTAGGATACTCAAATTCATATGAGCTCCTGTTTTGGGCCCTATTATTCTGGCAGGAATGGTAAAAGGGGGTCTTCCTCACCTTCTTCATCGCTGTCATATGGTGCTGGGATCTGTTGCACCTTGACTTGGGGCTTAGCTTCGAGCTCAGTGGGAAGGGAGGCTTTGTCCTCCGGACCTTGATGCACCCAGTTGGTTCTTTCTCTCCCCCCTCTGGGAGCCCTTCACAGTTATGTGGAAGCAACTGGCACAGTTCTAGGTTGAGGGTGAGGAGTGGGGCATGCCACAGCTCGATGACCCATCTGACCACACCAGTAGCACTTGATGGGAGCCCTGGCTGGAGCTTGGGTTATGCCAGTGGCTGCCAAAGCTTGGGGACGTTGGCCATAGAAGCATTTCCCTTGGACGCATGGTGGCTTGACTTCGGTGATGTTTGACTTTTTGAGACAATCCAATTCGATATCTAGCACCACTGCCATATGGTAACACTCACATAATAGGTTAGGAAAACCTTGAATGATGCAGGCTTGAGGTAAGTCATGATCTAGCTCTTGTTTGAAGTAATTGACTAGTGATTGTTCAGGCCACTGCCCCAACTGTTAGCAACTTTCCTGAATTCACAGACCTACTCCTTTGCGGGCAACCTCTTTGCCTCAGGCGGCAATTAGTTTCTAGATGTTCACAGATCTGTTTTTTGATTGTTCTGTAGTTTCCTAGGTCTGGGTTTTTTTTCATTTTTGAAGATGGGAACCACATCAGCTCTTTTCCAATCCTCAGGTACTTCCCCTTGTGCTCCAGGATTTTTGAAAGATATGGTAAAATAGTTCTGAGGTAACATCTGTCAGCTCCTTCAGAACTCTGGGGTGTAATCTATCAGGTCCCAGTGATTTATATTCATCAAGATCAGACAGATGTTCTCTCACCATTTTCTTATTTTAATATTTATTTCTAATCTGTCTTTTACAGTTATGATTTTGGTAGGTTGGGCTATAGTTTCTTTTTCTGTGAAGACTGATGCAAAGAATGAGTCAAGCAGCTGATTTTTGTGGCATGTGGCCTAAATAAAACAATAAAACTAGAGCTTGAGAGTTTAGACCAGTTTTAGCTTCTGTTTTAATTAAAGCACTTAAAGGTACTTTATATAATCTTTGCTGCAGGTAATCTTATAACTAATATGAATCCAATATACTAACCTTCCTAAGATTCAATGTTGCTTATATGTTTTAATGTTATTCTTAAAGAAACATTATACTATGAACTAGATGCTGCAGTGGGAGAAACAGAATGCCTACAAATTAAACTATATTTAAAACTAACTGAACAGGACCCTCAAACTAGCTCCAAGATGTTTTTTTCTAGCAGCCTTTTAGCAAACCCCCCCCCCCCATGTTTTTCAAGTTCAGCAGAATTTAATCTCCGATTGCTGATTAAAACAAAGAAATGAACATGACGTTTGATTGAAATCATGACCCGGGTAACCAAAAAAGTAATATTATACAGATGTGTTATACACTGATTCCACATTCCAGCCTGTGAACCTGATCCCAAGGCTTGGTCCAAAATTCCTCAGCACCCTGGCCTTTCAGCTGCTGTTGCAGAATGCCAGGTGGTTTATAATGAGGTTTCTTTCACATACTAATAATGGATAAGAGAATTGATCTGGCATTATTGGTAAGACGTGGTTGGGGATGGGGGGGCTGTGATCCTTTCAGAAGTCTGGCTGTTGAGTGTGGTACCACCTGTGACCCTGGGACAATGATGTAGAGTGGCTAATGCCCCTGACAAGTGCTTCCCCAAAAAGATCTGGATATGAGACTCTCCTGATGAGTACTGTTATGTATTTGGTTCTTGTAGGTATTGAGCGAGATGAAGCATTCAAACAGCAACAAGGTTTATTGACAGTCAGTACATAACAGAAGCAAATGAATAGCTGCTATGCAGCTATTTATACGGTTGGCCTCTAGGCGGCGACCAATAGATTTAAAGAAGCAGTTTCCCACCCAAAACCTACTTTACCGGCAGGAGACAGCAAGTCTAGCTCAACCCAGCAACCATTACAATACATGCAAAGTATGTCAGCCATTAACAAACAGTTTAAACACAATGCAGTAATTTAAGCATATAAGGCCAGTATGTTATACCCCTTCTTGCTAGACAGCACAAATTCTCATTTGCTTATGTAGTCTTGCAGGTACTTAGGTGGCCTTCGTGCTTGTTCAGAATGTCTGGGGGTGACCGGAATCTCCTGGTCTACCTGCTTGCCTGCCAGGCTGGGTAGACCAGGGCACTGCAGTTCAGTGGAGTCAAAATGACTCAAGTCCCTTTGGCTGGCCTGTCCCAGTCAGCCCAAACCAAAGTCCAATTGTGCCATGAAATCAGCAGGGTTGCTTCTGGGTGTAGGTTGACTGTCCAAATCCTGTGATACCATCTGTGTCTCAAGGGGGGGGGTCTCTTCTACAGCCCCTTCCCCATCCTCTTGTGCATGAGATCTCTCAGAGCATGCAAACTGCTCCATTGGAATACTGACTTGTGGACCCAGTGTCTGTACCTCTTAGAAATCCTGAGCCTGTGACTGATTGGCTAGCCGTTGACACAGCTGATCAATATGTTGGCAAATGACTTGCCCGTCTTCCAGGACCACCTCGTAGGAAAGTGGTCCTGAAACCCTAACAGCTTTTGCTGATACCCACAAGGCCCGCTGCCCGTAATTCCAGGTCCAGGCCCAGTCTCCCACTTGTAAGTTCCTTGGTGCCTTTGGACATGCAGTGTCCGAGGCTACTCTGCTGGGGTGCAGCCTGTCCAGTTTAGGGATTAGCCTCTTCCCCCAGCAAAGCTCTGCTGGGCTCTTGCCTTGGCTTTGCAAGGTTTTGTGTACTGGCATAATAGGAAATTGGCCAGCCTGTGGTGCCAATCCCCTGTGACAATGCATTTCTTCCAACAAGTGGCATCCTCATGGTGGATGGTTTCTGTGATTCTGTGCTTTTGGAGGGCTGCAGTGCCTTCACAGCCCCTCCGATGGCTTCATCCGCCATGACCTCCTTCAAGGCCTCTTGTAGCAAGAGAGTCTCCTTAGTGAAAAGTTTTTGTTGGAGCTCTCTGTTCCTGAGTCCACAGACTAGACGGTCTCTTAGTCTTTCTTCTAAATCGGCAAAATTGTAAAGTTGCAATGCTTGCTGAAGCACTGTGATGAATTCCATCACTGACTCACCGGGTTGTTCACGTTACTCGAATGCATGCCTCCACAGTATCATGGATACGTTCAGCTCAAAATGGTCTCGAAGTTTTTTCTTCAAGCCCGCATAGGTGATGGACTGCAACAACACCGAGGTGACCAAGTTCTCAGCAATATCAAAGGTGGCTGGGCCACACACGCAGAGGAGGGTCACGGCCTTCAGCCCATCTTCACTGACTTGATTGGCACGGAGGTAGTTTTCCATGTGGGAAATGTAGGATGACCATCTCTCAGGGTGTGTCACATCAAACTCTTTGAGCTTTCCGACCTTCACCATGGTTAGTAGCCTTTGTGGCTCGTGGCTTGTGTTGCCTTGTGCTGCTGGCTTCTGTGTAGGCCCTGGGATGGATCCTTAGGGCAAGGTGGTCTCCAGCATGGCTTGCTAGGCAGGCCAAGGGGGGGCAATGTAGTTCCTGCCAGGCTCTTTGTTGGCCTCACCCACTAGTGACTTCAGGCTCTTATGAGGAAGCAGCACATCCCATCTTCATCGCCAGTGTTATGTATTCGGTTCTTGTAGGCATTGAGCAAGACGAAGGGTTCAAACAGCAACAAGGTTTATTGAGAGTCAGTACATAACAGAAGCAAATGAATAGCTGCTATGCAGCTATTTATATGGTTGGCCTCTAGGCAGCAACCAATAGATTTAAAGAAGCAGTTTCCCACCCAAAACCTACTTTACTGGCTGGAGACAGCAAGTCTAGCTCAACCCAGCAACCATTACAATACATGCAAAGTATGTCAGCCATTAACAAACAGTTCAAACACAATGCAGTAATTTAAGCATATAAGGCCAGTATATTACAAGTACCATGATACAGACAGGATATTTTACGCATATTTGATTGGATTCAGTTTTCATCTTCCTCCAGTAATGCTCTAGGTATATCTTCTGATGCTTCATCTCCTAGAGTTCCTCAGAAGATAAATAATGCCCAGAGAAAGTCCACAAAGGTGCAATCTGATCTAAGGCTATTGGAAGACTAGAAATATACTTTATTGAGATAGGCTATAATAACAGAATCTTGAAAATCTGATTGTGCTTTACCTCTTTACTATACTCCAATGAACTAGGGAGCCACTTTTGAACATTATCTTGATTCCTAAGATTTGAAGAATCTTTCAGCCCTCTTTGCCTAGGTAAAGGGTTTTTTTTTCATATTTTGTCAAGATCACCTTTCTCTTTATACATTGTCACTTAGATTCTGTGTCTCTCCTGCTTGGTCAGTACTTCTCAGGATACAACATGTATCTGGATCTGGGCAGCATTGAATACATCCATGAGGGAGAGGATGGTTCTATTGGCTCAAGAAACCACCACTGTCCAAAAGTGCTGGACATTTTTTTACCCATCTCCACCTTTCCTGTATGGAGAACTAGTGCAAGGAAAGCGCCTCAGAGGGAGACCAGAGTTGCGATATAAGGATATCTGCAAGAGGGATCTAAAGGCCTTGGGAATGGACATTAACAGCTGGGAAACCTTAACCTCTGATCACTCAGCTTGGAGGCTAAAGACGCAGCATGGCCTTCTCCAATTCGAAGAGACACTTGTGCAGCAGGCTGAGGCAAAGAGACAGTCCCAGAACCAGCGAAATCTGGGGGCTGGAAAGAGGACAGATTGTATCTGCCCTCAGTGTGGAAGGGACTGCCACTCTCAAATTGACTTTTGTAGCCACACCAGATGCTGCTTTAGGACCTCTTTCCAGAGCACGATACCATAGTCTCTTGAGACTGAAGGATGTCAATGAACAGAAGAAATGGATTCTCTGGATCATTTTCTGTTGGATTTCAGACTAGAATGCAAAACTAAAACACCATTGAAAGCACTTCTAGTTAACCTCTGGTAGGTAATCAGGATGGGAGTGGCATATCCATCCTGGTTTTGCTTGATATTTTAGTGAGTTTCAGTGTTGCCAACCATGGAAACGTTTTGAACCACTCTGGGGTTAGAAGATGAAAGCGCAATATTGTGGTGATTATCCCTTTTCCCTTGAGTTAGTTCCAGTTGGTATTGGTAGAAGGGAAGAGTTCTGGTTTGACATGTACATTGTGAGATCCATCCATTTAGCATGGACACTTCTTTGCAATATATAAAAACACTTTTAGTTGTATGTTTTTTTAAAGACCCAGGCAGAATCATAATGACAAAAGAGGAAATAGTCTTCAGGGTCATTTGAAGAAAATAAGGATAACTTTAATAATGACATAATGACAACTTTATCTGGAATGGGGTTGGGAACATCTTGGGTGGACAAAAGAGGAAGATTGCCACTTTGGGAGAACCATTTGATGTAATGTATTTAAATAGGCATTTTAAATTGTAAAATCAAGTCCTTGTTTTTATGTTCAAGCTATTTTCACAAATATTGGGACTGATAAGTAAATTACTATGAACCAAAGCCAGCACTTTAGCTATCTTTGGTAATAGACATATAGTTTTAAATATTTAATTAGTAGTAAAATAATACTATTTAGGGCTTCTTCCAATGATTTCTAGGGACCACTGAGATAAGTATCTATCAGAGGTATGTCCCATTGACCTCAGTGAATTTAATCTCTTATGGAACTGGAGCATTAAATGCTGTCAGTGTTTATTTATTTATTTATTTATTATTTTAATTCCATTTATATCCCGCCCTTCTCCGAAGACTCAGGGCGGCTTACAAGCTTAGCAGTAGCCTTCATTCTATGTATATGCCTGCTTATTAGGGCTTTCACACACACCCCCCCAAGCGGCATTATTACAAAGTCAGCTTATTGCCCCCAACAATCTGGGTCCTCATTTTACCTACCTCGGAAGGATGGAAGGCTGAGTCAACCTTGAGCCTGGTGGGATGCGAACTTGCACTAATTGCAGGCAGCTGGTGTTACTTAAGGAGGCATTAGCCCACTGCTCCACCAAGGCTCTTATTTATGTTGAAATGTCAATACTTATTAAACAAAAAAGATAGTTATACTATATAAAGGAGAGTGTTTATTTCTTAGTGTTTGATGTGATAAGAAAGACAATAGTGGAAAGGAGAAAAATGCATAAAAATCGGTTGGCTCAACATTAGATTCAGCCCATTTACATACACTGAAATGTAGTCTCTAAGTAGCATTTAGCTCAAGATCAATAGGGCAGGGGGCAATGTGATGAAAGATTGACCTCTTAATCCTTAACATTCACCAGGTATGTGCAAAGATAATCTAACATCTCCCATAGTGGTATTGGTATTGGTAATCATCTTTAAAGCTTTTCATAGAATGGGTCCATCCCACTGGGATTGGCCTGCCCCATCCATGCCAATGCTGCAGGCCCTGTCAGCTCTAGTTGGTGAGGTTCAGGAGAAGAGCCTTCTCTGCCATTGTGCTGTCCTTTGGAACATCTTGCTTCCCTAAGTGAAGTTGGCTCTAACCCTCCTGATCTGCCCTAAGAGTCTAAAGACCTGTGGGCCATCACAGTTGAGATACTTGATAGATTAATAACAGATCCCACCTCCCCTTCTCTTGCTCCTGCCCTCCCCATCTTTTAATTGGGCTGCAGTGTTTAGTTTTTCATAGGTTTTTTTTTGCTTTTGTATAGTTTTTATCTTTTATAATTGTAAGGGTTACTCTGAGGTAAGATGGGCAGCCAAATAAGTAAGTAAGTAAATATAAATAAATAAAAATATATACATAATTAAATGAATGAATGAGTAAATAAATAAAATAGTGCTCCAATACCTGCTACGTTGTCAGCAAAAATAACACTCCTCCAAAATCATGTGAACTAGGTGGTAACCAAAAAAGGACACAACATAAACAAACAAATCCCACTTTAACCCCATTTCCTCCCCAATGGCCCATTTTATTAGTGTGAGTTAGTTACCCTTTTAACAGCTTAAAAGCAGCCCTTCTGCATAAGATTCAATTGCAGCATTTCTTCCCACTAGTAAAAGGAGAGGCAAATTCAATCCTTGTCAAGAAACAGAAAAGTTATGTCAGATCAGTGGTGGGTTTCAGCCAGTTCGCACTAGTTCAGCAGAATCGATAGCTAATTTTTTGTTGCCCAGGCCCAGAACAGACTTCCGGAAGCGGCATCCACACAGAGGACTGGTTGTTCACGTATTTGAATCCCACCACTGTGTCAGATGCATAATCAAATGGGTCCCAGTCAATTATTGGGGTATGTGATCATTGGAGTTTGTCCTACTCACCCTTTCTCATTGTATTGAAAGCACAAAGTGAGGCCCATCAGGACCCAGAGCACTTCACTGTGGTAATACGAGTCTCTCCTGTAGCAGTATAGACCTATTACAAATCACAACCAAGAGCCTTGGTGGAGCAGTGGGCTAATGCCTCCTTAAGTAACACTAGCTGCCTGCAGTTAGTGCAGGTTCGAGTCCCACCAGGCTCAAGGTTGACTCAGCCTTCCATCCTTCTGAGGTAGGTAAAATGAGGACCCAGATTGTTGGGGGCAATAAGCTGACTTTGTAATAATGCCGCTTGGGGGGGGGGGGCGAAAGCCCTAATAAGTAGGCATATATATAGAATGAAGGTTATTGCTAAGTACATTGATTTGTGCTTAGATTGTAAGCCTCCCTGAGTCTTCGGAGAAGGGCGGGATATAAATGGGATTAAAAAAAAACAATCAAAATATCTGATTTGGTTGTAGGGCAGGTTTCATCTTTTATAAATTCTAAACCAACAACTATGTATTCTTTATTAACAGATCCACCCAGGCAAGAAAATTATCTGTTGTTGCTTTTGCAGAAGGAATGGGAGCAGAATTCTCTCTTATCATTTCATCAGGCTGCTGTCTGGCTCCTTTGACTTTGGCATAAACTTCCTGTGCCATCTGGATTCTCTGGGCAGACTTCATGAAATCTGCAGTTCAGAATCACTCTAGGAGGACAACACTGATTGAAAGTCCTTTGCCATCTTTAAAACATTATGAATCTCTCAGCTGCCTGCCCCCCCAACACAAATAGCAAAATCTCAGGTTTTGTTCTGCATACATAATCTCTCTTGGTTTGCTATATTTGTTTCAGAAGGCTAATGTGAAATGGACTTCTACAGTCTTCCTCTATCTTTTGCCTT
The DNA here is from genome assembly GCA_024449315.1 of Daboia siamensis. NCBI lineage: Eukaryota > Metazoa > Chordata > Lepidosauria > Squamata > Viperidae > Daboia > Daboia siamensis. Next base: position 214,428 of record JAKJMR010018164.1, on the reverse strand, counting down.
GTTTCTTTTGATTTTACCAACTTTGTGCTTATTATCGTTTTGCAAGCTGGCACTTTCCACAGCTGCTTCTATTTTCACTTTCAAACACAACAAATGAATAAGCTGGTTAGAGATAATGAAAGTTGCAGTCCATTGCATTTCAAAGGCACAGGATTGAGAAAGTCCTCCTATTTCAGAACAGATTTAGATAAATCCAGCATATCTGCAAACTCAAAGCTGACAAGACAGGCAAAATAAATGGTGGTCTCTAAATTAGGCCTATCCCCAAACTGTTCTTTGCTAATCTTCAAAAGCTAACAGGGCCAGAAACAATTAATTCATGGATCTCAGAAAGACATAATAGAAGAGAGCAATGAATGATGGATCTAGGAATTATTGTAATTCTTGTATTTCTGGATTAACTTTTTTATTTTATTATTATTGGCCACAGTTCTGTCAAAATTAATTAAACTTTAGGTGAGTTGACTGTGGCAAGTTGGACATGGCAAGTTGTCCCATTCCAATGTCTGACTACTTGTTGCCAATTATTTGGGCAGGTTCATGAAATTATCTGAAATCAAGTTCAACTCGAGAAGCCTTTGTCTTTTCCTCTAAATTACTTTAAAAGAAAGAAATTTGAAGAACACACAGTAACAAATGGGAGAGAATAAATCTGTTTTTCCAGTGTTACTGATAGTTTTAGTATTCCTTAGCCAAAATATTGTACAATATGAGAAATGAAACTTAACAATAATGATTAACCAAGGATAATCACAATCCTACATACAGAAGGTCCTTGACTCACAGTTATTCATTTAGGACTATTCAGATTTACAGTAGCACTAAAAAATGTGATTTACAAGCAGTCAACAATTAATTTGCTTGAGCAGTAGTCTACTTAAACATCATGAACTATAGCCCATGAAAACTTACCCTATAATAACTTTAAGATATTTATTTATTTATTTATTTATTTATTTATTTATTTATTTATTTATTTATTTATTTATTTATTTA
>JAKJMR010018164.1:158361-213422 GCA_024449315.1 Daboia siamensis | reverse complement strand
TTATTTATTTATTTATTTATTTATTTATTTATTTATTTATTTATTTAATTGGATTTATATACCGCCCTTTCCTGAAGGAAGGCGGTTTACAGGATATTTAAAACAAGAAATACAAAAGTTAAAAACAATTTAAAAAAATTACATCAATCCCTGAAAAAGTAAAAAACCCCAATTAAAATTAAAATTAAAATTCTCAGCCTGGGCCAGAGAGCTTGAAGAGCCAGGTCTTCAGGTCCCAGCGGAATGAACGGAAGTCGGGGGCAGTCCTAAGCTCCATGGGCAGCTGGTTCCAGAGGGCAGGCACACCCACTGAGAAGGCCCTCCCCCTGGGTGTTACCCACCAGCAATCTTTTACCAGCAGCACCCTGAGAAGACCCTCCCTGTGGGAGCGCACTGGATGAAGGGAACTTGTTGCTGGCAGCAGGTGTTCCTTTAGATATCCCGGACCAAGCCATTTAGAGCTTTATAGGTCATCACCAGCACCTTGAATCTCACCCGGAGGGCAACCAGAAGCCAATGCAGCTCACGGAGTAGAGGTGTTACATGGGAGTATCGGGAAACCCCCATCACAACTCGTGTGGCCGCATTCTGCACCAGCTGAAGCCTCCGGGTGGTCCTCAAGGGCAGCCCCATGTAGAAACCGTTGCAGTAGTGTAAACGGGAGGTCACGAGCGCATGAGTGACTGTGCGTAGGGCATCTCGGTCCAGGTAGGGTCGCAACTGGCACACCAGGTGAACCTGGGCAAAAGCCCCCCTGGTCAAGGCTCCTATGTGATCTTCAAAATTGAGCCGGGAGTCAAGGAGGATGCCCAAGTTGCGAGCCCTATGAACGGGGGATAACACCTCACCACCCATCGTTAAAGGTGGAATGGTCTGGTTAACCCAAGATGCCGATATGCACAGCCACTCAGTCTTGGCAGGATTGAGATGAAGCCTGTTTCTCCCCATCCAGACCTGGACTGCCTCCAGGCAACGGGACATCACGGCGAGGGCATCGCTGGGTTGGTTCGGGGTGGAAAGAAAAAGTTGGGTATCATCAGCGTACTGATGATACCCCACCCCGAAACCATGAATGATCTCACCCAGAGGCTTCATGTAGATGTTGAACAGGAGGGGTGAGAGAACCGACCCCTGAGGAACTCCACAAACAAGAGGCCTCGGGGTGGATCTCTGCCCTCCGTCAACACCGACTGCGAGCGGCCCAGGAGATAGGAGGAGAACCACCGTAAAACGGTGCCTCCCACTCCCAACCCCCTGAGACGCCGCAGTAGGATACCATGGTCGATGGTATCAAAAGCCACTGAGAGATCTAATAGGACTAGGACAGAGGAGCAACCCCTGTCCCGAGCCCGCCAGAGATCATTCACCAGCGCGACCAATGCCGCCTCTGTGCTGTGTCCAGATAATCAGTTTCCTCCAGGAACAGAGGAAGCTGATGCGCCACCACACATATCTTAAGAATCTTTATAGCTTTACTGTGGCTACCTTTCTGGAAATTTGGTTTTGTAAGATATCTTTAAATTTTCATTAAAGGACAGTCTACAAACACTATTAAGGACTTTGAACAAATCCTTAGAAAGTTAGGCTTTCATAGAGAGTCAATCTGAAATGCATGGGTTTTCTGTGGCCACACAGCTTCTATATTGGAAGAGGCAGATCTACCTCTGCACCCCAGATTATCTATCAGTTTGCTACTAATTGAAATTCTTGTAACTGATATTAGTTTGTACAGCAATCTATAGAAAAGCAGATATTTTAATTGCTCCTAGGGGTTCATAGAGTAGGTAGGCTAGGACCAGCTGATATGGATTGCAAAAATCTTAGCGTGCACTAGATAATAGGTGAATAAGACAAATAAAATTCTCTTGCCAACTGGTGCTCACCTGAATTTTTGCAGCACATGTCTGGCAGCTTTAATGTAGTTTTATGAGCTATAATGTTCTCTTGTGTTTCTCAAAAATGCTTAGTATTACCAAGACAATGGCTTGCTTTCCCTGTCAAATTGGATCCAATATGATCATGGCACTCTTGCCCTTCTTCGCATGATACAAATCTTTACTATGGCTTTCATGATGTATGATTGTGTTATGCCTTGTTCTGTCATGTCAGCTCTTACTCTGTAATTAATAAAATCTGATCTGTTTCAGCACCAGTAGCTTTGGAATTGAAATTAAAAGTTGTCTGCGCACCACAGAACACATCTGCTTCATGGCATTATTCAAATTAACTTCAAAGATTGACTCCATTTTACTGACATCAAATTCAATGAAATGCAAAAAACTCAAGAAGGTATTTGAATACTTGTTAGAAGACCACTTTTAAAAGCCCTTCCCCAATTAAGTGAATGACACAAAGAATTTCTTTTAATATGCTCTAACAGTCAGGATATTTCAGAAATATCTGATAAGCAAATGGGTTTCTGCTCTGAAATGGTCAAAGAGCACACCAGAAAGTTAGAGACCTGCCAGGTTCTAGAGGAAACTCTACACTGCAAAGATTTTTGCCCCCCCCCCCCCAACTTTAGCAAATCACTCTCTTGATAATTTTCCTAACCCTCTTAATTTTTTAACCCAAGTTGCAGTTCTATGAAGAGGTCACTTAGCACAGTTCCTTGCTCCCACACCTGGCAGGGCAACTGAGAAGAAGTGATGAATGGAAAAGCAGTTGCAGAAGAGATGGGGCTTCAGTGGGACTCAGAGGCTTGGACATCTTCTCAACACTGACCTCCTCTAATGCAGGGGTCCCCAACCCCCAGGCCATGGCCCACTACTGGGTCTTGAGCTGTTTGGAACTGGACCACAAAAGTGGTGAGCAAGCACACTTGTGCACAGCCCCAATTGTGCAAGGAGCAGGCATGGGAGTTTACACATGCTCCATTTTCATAAGCGGTGAGGGTGTCTGCCTGCCACTCACACAAATGGATCTGCGCACATGCACATTCCTGCCCACCGCTCATGTGGAGCCATCTCCTCTCCTCTTCTTCCTGCTCGTCTGCAAAGCCAGAAAGGTTGGTGAACTCTGTTCTAATGCTTGCCCCTTTTCTGTCAACTGGCAGACCTCCCAACAGGATTCATACTATATGTCATATAACTGTGCTATAAGGACAAGCAACCAGATCTGAGATTTGCAGAGCTTACATGGGCTGAAATTTATGTCCTTTAGATATCTCCCCTCATAAAAATGCCCATTCAGAGATAAGTCCAGCCCAGTATTTACTCCACTGAGCTAATTGCATGTTCACAGAGAAATCTGAGAGAAAGAACATGGTTAAGAATATTGGATGATTAGAAAAATAAAATGTGCCCTAATATCACATGCTACTGCACACTGAAAGAGAAGTGAGCCCTGCTAGTAAAAAATGAGGCCATCAAATAACAGGGTATTTGTAAAATAATAAAATGCAAGTGAATTTGGGTTGATGCCAGCTTTCCTCAAAGTACAAAATTATAAGATAGCTTTAATTGACTGGAGAATCTTAATCTCATGTTGCATTCATAAGATTATCAGCGTGAACTAGAGGAATGTTCAAATATGTAAAGATTAGGATAGCAGTAGCAGCAATGTGCTGATGCACTTTTGAGAGAGAAGGGAATTCAGCTCCCATCCAGTAGAATTTATTTTACTTTGCCTTTCAAGTAATATTTATTAAAAATTCTTTTTGACATCCATTAAATTTACAAGAATCCTCTTCAGTTTTGGCCTGGTCGTCTTAATTATCATGATGGGTAATGCTAAAACAAAGTAATCATATAGGGAAGTTACTGACAATAACATCTCAGTTGGGTACAAAATGTAAAAGACAAATGAAGCCTAATGAAATACTCATTAAGGAAAAATAGTCCCTTGAGCTTTATACTCTTATTTTCACCCTGTAAATCGGTTCCATTTCAGTCTCACATTCTTAGAGCTGAATGTATATTACTGCCTATGCCACAGTTTGCTCTGCCTTCATTTCTCTTTCAGCTGGACTTTTTATTGTTTATTAAACAAACTTTTATCTTTTATCTTTATCTGTAATAAGGTTGTTCTCAACTTACCACCGCAACTGAATTTCAGAATTTCCATTGCTAAGCAAGGTGGTTATTAAGTGAGTTGCACCTGATTTTACAACCTTTTTCCCATAGTTGTTAAGTGAACCACTGCAATTGTTAAGTGAATCACATGATCATTGAGCAAATCCAGCTTCCCCATTGACTTTGCTTGTCAGAGGTTGGCTGGGAAGGTCACAAATGGTGATCACATACTCCAGGATGCCATCACTATCATAAATACATGCTAGTTGCCAGCACCTGATTTTTTTAATAAGTGTTTTATTCATTTTCTATTATTACAAGTCATAAGTGCTTAGTAAATAATATGATGTCTGGGTACATTTGTTACTCAATGTTGCATCTTAACTTCTGCAGTAGAAATCTGTTCAATGCTACACAATCCAGTGATTTTTTTTCTCTGATCCTCGCTTCTTCCCATAGTGTTTTCATTTTCCCAACATTGAACAAATACAGTTCTTACTACTATTAATACATACAAAATTAGATGTACAAATCTCTTCATATTTTTCTAGTGTTATAGAAATAAAAATAGTGTCAATTTATAACCTCTTTTCTAACCACTTTATATTTAAATTGTATTTGCAATTAAAGTCTCCTTATTAAATCAATGTCCTGTTTTTCAAGCTCTTAAGTTTAATTTCCCATCAGTATTCAAAATATCTTTGTCAGTTATGATCTTCTTAAAATTAGTTACATTTGTGTAGCCATAAATTTCATTTATACAAGCCATCTTTGTGTTTTTATAATTCCCATATCAAAAGGAAAGGTGCTATTCTAATTATAATCATATCTTTCTTATTATGAAAATCTATTTATATCTATGGCTTATCTATTCTTTTGACCATATTCAAACAAATATTGGATCATATAATACCCCATCTGGTATGTCAGATCTGTTTTTTGAGTCTAGCTTTCTCCCTTTGTCAATTAGCTTTCCAGGCCAAAGTAATTAAATCGCCAAAAAATTATTTCCCTGTTTTTGTGAATATTGCTTGGAATGGGGAAAAAATTAAGTATTTTTAAGGCGGGATTCTGCCCACTTGTATTCATTAAACAATTCCCACTTTCCTTCTCCTTCCACTTCTCTTTTCATTTTTTGTCTCCCAATTTCTGGCATGTCCCCTAACAGCTTTATAATCCATTTTTAAAATTCTCCCCTACCTCAGATATATTTTGAAAACCTAAAGAATAGGGTGCCTTTTCCATTTTCATTTTTGTGACTAAGTCTTGCACATTTTTATTTGTCTGTGCCAGGGGTCAGCAACCTGAAACAGTGAAAGAGCCACTCAGAACCGGTTCCCTCACAAAAGGAAAAACTGGGAGCCGCAAAAAAATGTGTGCCCATGCACGTACATGCGCGCATGTGCAGAACAGGGTTTGACTGAAGAGTGGAGCCAAGGTGAGATATGCACCTACCCTGCATATTTGAATTGATTGGTCGAACATTTTTAGTCCCACTTTTTTTTTTTTTTGAACAGCACATGGCAGAAGACTGGGAGCCGCAGGAGATGGCTGAAAGAGCCGCATGTGGCTCCGGAGCCACGGCTTGCAGACCTGTGGTCTGTGCCAATTTATGTTCTCTTCTTAATAATAATAATAATAAGTTGGAAGGGACCTTGGAGGTCATCTAGTCCAATCCCCTGCTAAGGCAGGAAACCCTATACCATTTCAGACAAATGGCTGTCCAGTCTCTTCTTAAAAACTTCCAGTGTTGGAGCATTCACCACTTCTGGAGGCAGGTTGTTCCACTGATTAATTGTTCTAACTGTCAGGAAGTTTCTCCTTAGTTCTAGGTTGCTTCTCTCCTTGACTAGTTTCCATCCATTGCTTGTTGTCCTGCTCTCAGCTGCTCTGGAGAACAGCCTGGCTCCTTCTTCTTTGTGGCGGCCCCTGAGATATTGGAACACTCTATCATGTCACTCCTCACCCTTCTCTTCATTAAACTACACATACCCAATTCCAGCAACCGTTCCCTATATGTTTTAGCCTCCAGTCCCCCAATCATCTTTGTTGCTCTTCTCTGTACTCTTTCTAGAGTCTCGACATCTTTTTTACATCGTGGTGACCAAAACTGGATGCAGTATTCCAGGTGTGGCCTTACCAAGGCATTGTAAAGTGGTATTAGTACGTCACGTGATCTTGATTCTATCCCTTTGTTAATGCAGTCTAGCACTGTGTTGGCTTTTTTGGCAGCTGCAGCACACTGCTGGCTCATATTTAAGTGATTGTCCACTAGGACTCCGAGATCCCTCTCACAGTTACTACTATCGAGCAAAGTATACTATTTATTTATTTATTTATTTATTTATTTATTTATTTATTTATTTATTTATTTATTTAGTTTTCTATATTGCCCTATTCCCGAAGGACTCAGGGCGATTTACAGGGCAGCATATAAAAGACAATATAAAAAGATAATATAAAATTAAAATGAATTAAACTAATTAAAGCCCAACAATTAAAACAATATTATAAAGCTAAAACCCCTTCAGCCCAGGCCTGATAGATCGAAAAGCCAGGTTTTCAGGTCCCGGCGAAATGAACGCAGATCGGGGGCAGTCTGGAGTTCCATAGGTAAATCATTTCAAAGGGCAGGTGCACCCACAGAAAATGCCCTCCCTCTGGGGATCACCCACCGGCACTCCCTAACCGGCAGCACCCTAAGGAAGCCCTCTCTATGGGAGCACACTGGACGATGGGAGGTTGATGCTGGCAGCAGGTGCTCCCTAAGATAATCCAGATCCATGCCATGTAGGGCTTTATAGGTCATCACCAGCACCTTGAATCTCACCCGGAGGACAACTGGAAGCCAATGCAGCTCACGGAGAAGAGGTGTTACACGGGAGTATCGGGAGACTCCCATCACAACTCGCGTGGCTGCATTCTGTACCAGCTGAAGCCTCCAAGTGGTTCTCAAGGGCAGCCCCATGTAGAGAGCGTTGCAGTAGTCTAACCGGGAGGTCACAAGCGCACGAGTGACTGTGCGTAGGGCATCTCGGTCCAGATAGGGCTGCAACTGGTGCACCAGGCGAACCTGGGCAAAAGCCCCCCTGGTCACGGCTCCTATGTGGTCTTCTAAACTGAGCCGTGAATCCAGGAGGACACCCAAATTGCAGGCCCTATCAACGGGGGGTAACACCTCACCCCCCCATAGTTAACGATGGACAAAATTGGCATCTCCCGAGATGCCGGTATGTACAGCCACTCAGTCTTGGCGAGATTGAGTCAAAGCCTGTTCCTCCCCATCCAAACCCGGACCGCCTCCAGGCAATGGGACCTGTGCATTTGATTTTTCCTGCCTAAATGCAGAACCTTACTTTTTTCACACTTTAATTTCATTTTGTTAGATAGTGCCCAGTGTTCGAGTCTGTCCAGATCCTCCTGTATCTTAAGCCTATCTTCTGGAGTATTGGCTATTCCTGCCAGCTTGGTGTCATCTGCAAATTTGATGAGTTCCCCATCTATCCCCTCATCCAAATTTTTGATGAAGATGTGGAAGAGCACTGGGCCCAGAACAGAGCCCTGGGGCACCCCACTACACACTTCCTTCCATGTAGATGCAGTTCCATTGAGGACCACACGCTGAGTACGGCCTGTCAGCCAGCTACGAATCCATCTGGTGGTGATGCTATCTAACCCACATTTTTCTATCTTATCAAGTAGTAGGTTGTGATCTACTTTATCAAATGCCTTACTGAAATCCAAGTAAATTATATCTACAGCATTCCTCTGGTCCACTAGTTTTGTCACTTAGTCAAAGAATGTAATAAGGTTTGTCTGGCACGATCTGTTTTTGACAAACCCATGTTGGCTTTTAGTGATAATTTGTTGGCATCAAGGTGTTCGCTGATTTGTTGTTTGATTATCTTTTCCAGAATCTTCCCAGGTATTGAGGTCAGGCTGATAGGTCTGTAGTTTCCTGGATCTATTTTTTTCCCTTTTTTGAAGATGGGAACTACATCAGCTCTCTTCCAGTCCTCTGGTAGTTCCCCAGTGCTCCAGGATCTTCAAAAAATATAGTTCAGTGGTTCTGAGATCACGTCTGCCAGTTCCTTGAGAACCTTGGGGTGTAATCCATCTGGTCCTGGTGATTTGAACTCATCTAGGCTGGACAGGTGCTCACTTACCATTTTCTTGTCTATCTTAACTTGCGTTTCTATTCTGTTTTTTATGGCATTGGTTTTGGTAGGTTGGACTGTTTTTTCCCTTTGTGTAAAGACAGATGCAAAAAATGAGTTAAATAGTTCTGCTTTCTCCCTGTTGCTTGTCACCTTCTTGCCACTTTCCCCCACTAATGGACCTTTATATCTTGTGTCTTTAGATTATTTTCCTCTGATTCATCTTCTGTTTTCTGACTTATTTGTTCATTCTTTGTAGTCATTTTCTGTGAACTTTCTAGTTGTAAGTTTAAGTTAGAGATTTGCTCATTTATATTATCAAAATTGTTTTTATCTCATCATGGTTTCTTATTGCATCTTCTTTATATGAAATAATTGTCTCCTGAATTAATTGTAGCATGTATTTGTAGAATGTATTTCCTTCTGGAAAATATTTACTTCTTCTTAAGGTGTCACTTCTGCTGATCCCTGGTAAACCTGGCTGGGGGCTTTGGATGGGAGTATTAAGTATGTTTTCCTACCACTTTTGGCTAAATATAAAGGATCCATTTTATTTCCACCCTCCACATATTCTGTCAGAACTGTTGTGATACCCGAATACTAGTCTTGTCTAATACCACCTATCTTAATGTCCATAGAACAAAGTCTCATCTAGTTTTTCTGATCTTTATATGTAGCCTTTATAATCCAATAGATTCCAGGATATGAGTCTACCACTGAAAGCAATATTTTGTAATAGTTTTTTACTCAGACATCCAGAAATTGTCAATCAGCCAAAGTTTACAATCCAAAATGTTCAAAGTGTTCAAAATGTTCAACCACCTTAAGAATGATCCAAAATGACTTCTGGGTGGCAAGGCTCCGTTGATGGCAGTCATTTTTGACTGTCAGCCCCGTTGCTCCATTTAAATCGCGAAAACAGCGAGAATCGGCTGTTTTGCAGTTTGGGAATCCCCCACTCTGGAGAAGGGGGGGGTGAGCATTCAGGTAGAGGTAGAGCTCTCCTAGACCCACAGAATTATTACTCTGTGGGTCAAAGGGAGAGAGCTCCCTCAGAGCCTGAATTAACTCCGGACTCAGGGACTCCTCTGTTTCAAGGCTTTGAAACAGAACAGGATGCTGCAACCATCCCTGCTTTCAATATTTTACTTTGGTCACTTGGACGCAGGCAGAGCTGAGCAGAATATTGAAACAGCAAGTATATGATCTTTAACTCCAGTTTAACTTAAAAGAAGGGGAGGAAGATGGCACCGGAATAAATCTTTGGAGAAAGTGGGAAGAACAAAGAATAAGGAAAATAAAATAAAAGATCAAGGAGGAAGATATAAAGTGGATTTTTAAAGTTGTAAAAGACTCTGTTAAGAACATTTGAAGTTGGCTTAAAAGTGATTTAAAAGACTTGGATATTTAACAGTGAAGTAACAAAGTTGCAATTTGGGTGTAAAAGTGAAAGTGAGAAACAAAAGTTAATTGGGTGTTAAAATGGCTTCCAAACCACCTAGATTCCCCGCTTCTAAAAGTGCAGGGGCATCACCAGTTCAACAATCTGGACTTCAAACATTGATGCCATCCCCCGCAGCACCTACACCCACATTAACACTAAAAGACTTATAAGATGCTTTAAAACATCAATCTGAGCAAATATTTGAGCTCATTAATGAGAAAAATAAGGAAATATGAGAGGATATTTTGCTGGCATTTCAGGGACTGACAGTTTGCATTGAGAATCTGGATGAACATGTGGAAGAAGTTAATCAAAATAATTTGATATTGGAAGCTAAAATCAATGAAGCTGAGAATAAAATGGATAAAATTGATGATGAGGTGGTGATGACACAATATAGACACATAGAATTTGCCCTGAGGATCAGAGGTCTGAAAGAAAATCCACAAGAAAATTTGGAAGAGATATTGGCAAAAGCTGTGGAGCCTATTTTGGGTTGGTGAGCTGAAGATTTTATATTGGAAATAGACAAAATATTTCGCGTCAACTCCTGGATTTCTAGGCAAAGAAAATTACCAAGAGATGTGGTTGTTTACTTCACAAAGAGAATGATCAGAAATGTGATTATACAAGCCTTTTATAACAACAGATTTAAAGTGGCTGATCAAGAGGTTTTAATTTTGAAAGAAATACCACCAAGAATTTTAAGAAATAGGAAAGAATTTGTTTTTCTGGCAGATGAATTAAAAAAACAACAGATTTAGTTTAGATGGGAGATACCAACTGGGATAGTGATGAATTATTCTGGTACAAGATATCGTCTTAATACAGTTCTGAAGGCACGAGATTTTTATCGTAATATACTGAAGGCAGACTCACTACCATTCCCAGAAATTAAAAGAAAAAAGGAAAAAGAAGTGCGACAGACACAATCGGAAGCTACACAACGAGATGAAGAAACCACCTCGCTGATTTCAAAACAAGCACAGCAAACTTTGGAAATTGCGCAGCCCTTGGCCCCATTAGAAGAATCAAGGGCTCAAAGAGTGAAGCGGGCTGCAACCAGATGAAAGGAACAACAACAACAACAACAACAGAAACAATATCCTACAATTACAACTCAAGAATCTACTTATACTGAAGGAATGGGAGGAGCGAGACCAAAGAAGCAGATGCTTGTGGATCTGCAAGATACGCTCCAAAAGCTTCAAGTCGCAAAAAATGGCAACAAAGTTTCTAACATGGAATGTTAATGGTTTAAATTCACCGCAAAAGAGAAAGAAAATATTTCAGTACTTGAAACAATTTAAAAATGATGTTATATGCTTGCAGGAAACGCATATCCGTGTATCTGATCAAAAATATTTGATAAATTCTAGATTGGGTATGCAGTTTATTGCATCTGCTCCAGAAAAGAAAAATGGTGTAGTCATTTATCTGAAGAAGAATTTAACAGCTAACCTAATTGAAGCAGATAAACAAGGAAGATATATTATAATTGAACTTTTAATAGAAGGCAAGAAAATACTTTTAATTGGATTATATGCACCTAATCAACAGCAAGGAGATTTTTACAAACTTTTACATAACAAAATAATTCAATGGGATTATAAATCGTGTATTTTATGGGAGACTGGAATGGAGTACTAGACACACAAAAAGATTAAAAAAGGACCTTTTAAAAGCACTCCAAATCATGCTAGATTGCCTAAATCTTTTTTTTACATGAAAGACGATCTGGAACTCAGAGATGTCTAGAGAGAACGAAATGTGGAAGAAAGGGATTTTACTTTTTTTTCTGACAGACATCAATCTTTTTCCAGGATTGACTTTGTATTAACAGCTAATGATTTTTTTTTAGGGTTAAGAAGATCAAGATATGTCCAAGAACCTTATCAGACCATAGTCCAGTATGGATGGAATTGGACAAGGGGAAGGGAGATAGGAGATCTTGGAGATTAAATGAAAATTTGTTTAGATATGAAGAAAATGTGGAAAAATATAAAAAACAAATGAAAGAATTTTTTATTATAAATATGCATAAGGGTACACCCATTGAAATGGTTTGGGATGCAAGTAAAGCTTATATGAGAGGAGTGTTAATATATCTGAATAATAAATATAGACGTAGATTGGAATATAAGCGTAAAGAATTAGAGGAGGAAATAAAGATGAAAGAGAAGGCTTTTATCTTGAACTCATCTAATAAGAGGTTGAAAGAAGCAATTAATTTGTTAAGAGGGCAGTTTGATATGTTGATGGCAAATCAAGTGGCAACCAACTTACGATATGTCAAACATAATACTTTTTACAATGCTAATAAGCCAGGTAGATGGTTAGCTTATCTGTTAAGGAAAAAACAAAAATCACGTAATATAGATAAGATAGAATATAAGGGAAAAGAGGTGTTTCAACAAAATCTTATTAAAAAGGCTTTTGTTGAATTTTATTCTAAATTATATGCAAGGGATATAACTCAAGGTTTAGATATAGATAGGTATTTACAAGAAGTGAATATCCCTATGCTTACACAAGAACAGAGGGAAGGGATGAATCAACCGATAACTACTGAAGAAATTATTTTAGCAATTAAACAACTAAAAATGGGTAAGACACCTGGAACAGATGGTTTGACAGCCACTTATTATAAAAATTTACAATTAGAGTTGGTGAAACCTTTAAAAGAATTATTTAGGACAATTCAATCTGGAGGGGAAATGCCTCCATCGTGGAGAACAGCATTTATAACGTTGATTCCAAAGGAAGATCAAGATCTTACCCAATCAAAAAATTACAGACCTATATCGCTTCTAAATACGGATTATATTTGCAAAGATTTTAGCAAATAGATTAATGAAGGTTATGCAGCAAATGATTTATAGTGATCAAACAGGATTCCTAAGTGGTAGACAAATGAAAAGTAATGTGAGACATATTGTAAACCTATCAGAATATTTGGAAAGAAATAATCAAGTCCCTGCAGCGCTGATTTTTTTGGATGCTGAAAAAGCGTTCGATCAATTGAATTGGCATTTTTTATTTAAAGTCTTAGAGAAGATGGAGTTTGGTGATAAGTTCTTACAACCTATTAGGGCAATATATCAGAAACAAACAGCTCAAATTATAATTAATGGTAGTTTAACAGAAGCTTGCAAAATTGAAAAGGGCACAAGACAGGGATGTTCATTGTCACCATTGCTGTTTGTTTTAACATTGGAAATATTATTGATTAAGATACATGACTCAAATAAAATAAAGGGAATTAAAATTAAAGATCAAGATTATAGATTGAGAGCGTTTGCAGATGACTTGGTTATTACATTAGGTCAACCGACTCAGTCGGTTATAGATTTAATGGAAATAATTTTGCAATATGGACAAGTTTCTGGATTTAAGGTTAATAGGCAAAAAACTAAAATTTTGTCTAAAAATATGACTACCTAACAAAAGGTAGTCTTAGAAAAATTAACAGGATTTGAAATAGCTAAAAAGATTAAATATTTGGGGGTATATCTTTCAGATTCAAATGTGAAATTATACAAAAATAATTATAAATTGTTATGGTTAAAAATACAAAAAGAATTAGATACTTGGAAAAAATTACAACTGTCTTTATTGGGAAGAATTGCAGCAGTTAAAATGAATGTTTTACCAAATTTTTTATTTTTCTTTCAAATGATACCTATACTTAAAAAAATTCAAATTTTGAGGAATGGCAGAAAGGTATTAATAAATTTATTTTGGCAGGGAAAAGACCGAGAGTAAAACTTAAGATAATGCAAGATATACGTGAAAGAGGTGGTCTCAAAATGCCCAACTTTAAATTATATTATGAGGCTGCGGCTTTATCGTCAATTGGTTTAATTTAACAGAAGGAAGATTATTGAATATTGAGGTATGTGATTTATTATATGGCTGGCATGCATATTTATTGTATGATAAAAAGGTGGATAATATCTTTAAGACATGTATATTAAGGTATGCCCTGTTGCGAGTTTGGAAAAAATACCGATACAAGTTAAATTATAAAATACCAATTTGGGCAATACCTAAGCATGCGATAGAAAATATAAGTCCGGGATTTAAACATGATGTGACTACATATAAAGATATTCTCAGACTGGAAAGGAATGTATGGCAATTAAAGCCATTTAACATTTTAAAAGAAGGGAAAATAGTACAAACTTGGTTTCAGTATGGCCAGATACAAGCTAGATGGAAAGAAGATCAGAAAATTGGCATTTCAACAACAGATGAAAATCTGATAAAACAAATCAGAGATCAAAGTCAAGCACATATAAGAAGGATATATAATGCATTGATAGAAATAGATTCAGAAACGGAACTTGTTAAAGATTGTATGATAAAATGGGCCCAGAATATTCAAGAGCCAATAATGATGGATGTTTGGAAAAAAAATTGGGTCAGAAATGTAAAATTTACTCAGGCACAAAATTTAAGAGAGAATTTTTATAGAATATTTTATAGATGGAACTTAGATCCTAAAAAATTAGCACGTATGTATCCAAATTATCAGCCTAAATGTTGGAGGTGTGGTTGTGAGGACGCAATGTATTACCATATGTGGTGGACTTGTAAAAAAATTAAAGCTTTTTGGATTAAAATTTGGTGGAACATGCAGAAGATATTTAAGAAAAAGATAAGGTTTTCCCCGCAGTTATTTCTGTTGGGTATTATTACAGATTGTACTGTTATAGAAACTAAATTGATGTTGAATTTAATAACGGCAGCAAGACTTTTGGTTTCGCAATATTGGAAGAAGGAGGAACCCTCTACTATAGAAGAGTGGACTTTAAAAGTTTCAAACTTGGAAGAAATGGCAAAAATTTCAGCATATTTGAAAGAACAATCGCAACAGAGATATATTTTGGAATGGAGAAGATGGATCGATTATATTCAGAATAAATATGGGACTAAAAAAATTTATTTAGCATATCAATGAATATTAGAATTATAAGATGTATTATTATTTACTTATGTTTAAGGGGAGTTAAAGTGTAATAGGATTTAAAGTGTATTTATAGTTGGTTAGCATATTTTAGCTTAAGTTTGTTAGAGGCAATACCTTGTATTCAGCTCTGGGAAGTCAGGGGGAGGGGGGGAGGGAGGGGATGTGGGGGGGAGGGGAGGGAAGGAGTATATGCTTAAAATGTACTGTAAAACTTTTTAATAAAAAAATAAAAAAATAAAAAAGAATGATCCAAAACCCTCCCCCAGACAAACGTAGCCAGAAGACATTTTTTTCTTTCTCTCTTTTAAGATTAAAAGTCAGAGCTCAGCATATGTTTATAATCCAAGAAGTTCAACAGGTTTCAAAACAATTAACTTCTCACACTGTAGTAAGTATGCCAAAATATTTTTCTCTGTTGAGTTAAAAGTCAACAAACAACAAAGAAGCTAGGTTGTTATCTATTTCTAGGCTTCTTGCCAGGTTTGCATCAGTCACTACAGCTGTGGTGCTATACCCTTATCCATTACTAGATGTCATTCAATATCCATTTTCCAACTCTTAAAATAGAAGATTGATTTCTTGTATTTCATCCCAGAATTATTTCAAAGAAAAAATATTAACAATTTTCTCAGTTCTCAAATTTATCAAAACTATAGCTTTATATTACTTCTGTCATGGTTCCAATAGATGAAACTGGTAAAAAAACTTCAAGGCCAGAATTCTTCCTTAAAGAACATTTTATTAGGAAACAAAATATCAGCACTTACATAGTTGAATCGAAAACTGAGATTTCCTCCCCCAGATACAAAGTAACAAGTTGCAATTTCCACCCACAAACACTGTCATAAATCACATTCCCCAATTAATGCAAGACACAGGATTTTCTCACTGGCTCCACAGCCCGTGAAAACCTTATCAGACCTTGACCTTGAGTTTCCACATGTCAACATTGTTATGGCTAGCTAAACCCTCAAGCATTTACCCCATCCCCCCTTCTACATCTGAACTCTAAAAGAAAAGAAAGGCACAATAGAACCGAAAGTAAAATGGCTGCTGATTCTCAGTTGTCAGAGCGATGACATCCATTGCCACAGTGTTGACAACTTCCACTTCAGTGTTAAATACTTCTATCCCCCCATTAAAAAATTAAAATGCCGTTTCTGTTCTTCTGGAAGGATGGGGCTGCAATCCCCTTCCTTCTCACATTCAAAGGTTTTTAGCTTCTTGGGAGCCTTTTCCAGGAAATCCAGTTGCAAAATAGTAAAGAAAGGATCAATATTCTCACCCAGTTCAAAACATGCTGTTTACGATCTGCTAATTAGCTGGAGGGGACGCGGTGGCTCAGTGGGTTAGTACGCTGAGCTTGTCGATCACAAGGTCAGCAGTTTGGCAGGTCGAATCCCGAGTGCCACGTAGCAGAGTGAGCACCTGTTACGCGTCCCAGCTTCTGCCAACCTAGCAGTTCGAAAGCACGTAAAAATGCAAGTAGAAAAATAGGGACCACTCCAGTGGGAAGGTAACAGCGTTCCGTGCGCCTTTGGCATCTAGTCATGCCAGCCACATGACCACGGAGACGTCCTTGGACAAGCGCTGGCTCTTCGGCTTTGAAACGGAGATGATCACCGGCCCCTAGAGTCGGAAATGACTAGCACGCATGTGCGGGGGAACCTTTACCTTTACTTTACCTTAATTAGCTGGAGGCTGCCGGTTCAGAGGGTTTTCCTCAGATTAAACAGATTGACTGCTGTCTCCATGATCAATGAGGCACTGTCCTTCATTTCCTCTCTGGGGCAATTTTAGCCCCTTTTCGGGGGCCCAGGAGGGTGAAATCAGGTCCGGAAAGCAGAGCCTTGCCTTCCTGTGTCCTTGTTGCTATGACATCAAACCGGAAGTCCCAGCATGATTTTTTTTGATCATGTTACTGTGGGGATGCTGTGAAAGTCCTAAGTATTAGGACTGGTCATAAGTCACTTTTTCAGTACTGTTATAACCTTGAACGGTTGCTAAATGAGATGCTGTATAGTATGTTGATGATTACCTATAATATCACCTACTTTAACTTTCTGATATTATATTCTATATTTCTTCTATCCTCTAATCTCAACCAATTCCATCATGTTTAGATATGCTATTGCACACATATTTACGTATGTGCATGAGTGTGCACACAAACACATGCACACACACATACAGACTGGTTTTGACTAGAGAACCTTAATCTCCTGTTGAATTAGAGAGAATGTTGGCATGAAGTAGAGGAATGTTGGATTTATAATTATAAGGAATAATAAATTGCCATCAAGCTGTATTTTGTTACTATCCCTCCCCCATTCCACAGGTCTTTTTCTATGGATGGGGAGGCAAGAAAAGCCCCTTTGTTCTAATAGTAACCCTTTCCAACTGAGGCACCTCTCTAATAAGCAATTCAAGGAAACTGTAACCTAAATTCCATTCTGAGAAATGTTTTCTCAATTATAAAATTAGTAAAAAAAATCAGTGGATCAGACAGTGAAATATTTCCAAATAAATAGGGATACCTTTCTTGGATCGGGAGTCCCTGAACTCAGTCTTTTAAGCCTTGGTCATCTCACACCTGGACCATGCATGCTACATGGGGCTACTCTTGAAGAGTATTTGGAAACTACAACTAGTGAAGAATGCAGCAGCACGGGTAGTTCTGCAGCCCCTAGGGTGGCCCATTTTACACTGCCATTCTGCAAGCTGCATTGGCTGTGGGTTTGCTTCTGAGTGTAAATCCAGGTGTTGGCTATTGCCTTTAAAGCCCTTCATGCCATGGAAACAGGTTATCTGAAAAACTGTCTCACCACTCCTCCTATGCCTGCAGAAGGGTATTCTGCAGACTGTGTTGGTCAAGAAATTTTGGCTGGTGAGATCTAGGAGCAGAGCCTTTTCTGCCATAGCTCTGCTGTACCCACCCCCCACCGTGATACGAGATCTGTGCCTACCCTACCAACCTTTCATAAGGTCCTGAAGACCTGGCTCTGCCAGTTGGCTTGGGGCCAGAACCATTGCAGCACTCTGGAGGTGATTTTTGGATTAAGAAAAGTGTACAGCTCTCTGTGTGTACTTCACACTTTCCTCCTCCCTATCTTTTAATTGTACTTATTTCATGGTTGATAGTCTTTTATTGTTTTAATGTCCACCAGTTTTCATGTTTCTAGACGAGATTGGTAGCACATAAATCTAATAAATAAATAAATACCAAATAGGGATGTTCGTTCTCATTTATTTTGTTTGATCAGTATTGAGAAAGAATATAAGGAAAAAATAGGAATAGTCAAGTTCTGAAATATAGAAAAAAACATGTGATGAGTATTTTGCTGATGATTTGCTTATTTTTCTGAGGAATACAGATACAGTAGGCCCGTGAATTAATGGGGGGAAATGATATCTGTTTAAAACTGAATTCTGTTAAATCCAAATGAGAATTTATCAATTTTATATATTTCACATATGGTAAAACAAAAAATGTTAGATTTTGTCCATTGGATCCAAAGGGTGTTAAAAATGAAGTCTGTTAAATTTAAGATTATGCAGAATGATGTATCCCAATTGCAATTTGAATTAAATAAATTTCATACAGTGGATTTTAGTTTTGATAAATCTGACAAGTTCATTAACTCTGACAATGACAAAAATAGCTTCAAGAATTCATTGTACTTTATATTTGTTCAGGTGATTAGTTACTGTACTTAGGAGAAATTATTTCAAAGGATTGGCATTAATTGGCCTCCTCATAATTTATTGTCATCAATTTTTTAAAAAGAGTTATGAATGAAATTGGAACTTACGTCTTAGCAGTATCTCTCATTATTATTTGACAATTGAAATGAAGTTGATTTTAAAGAACTGTTTAGGTAAGTAGTACCCAAACATATAAGAAAGGACATGAAAGGACATAAAGAGATCCACCCTGGCCTCTAAGTGTACAGTACTCTCAGGCTGTAGAATGAAAGACAGTTTTCCATCAGTATTTTATCCCATTGACTGCAGTTAGGGGAGAATCCAAATGAGGATTTCTTAGTGAGGAATCTCCTCCTGGTTCTTAACTGTGAAATGGTGTCTTTGTGCATCCTGTTTGCTTCTGAAAACTACTGGCAGGAGGATCATAGCTATAACTTTATATCCACAGGGTTTTCTGCAGCAGTAATAGTAACTGAGCTTTCCTAACCATAACCATAACTCTAAACCAAACTTTGTAGCCAACAGAATTAGAGAAGAGGATGACACCTAGAAAGCATGTGAAAGCAATTGTTTAAATTGTTGAAAAAAAATCTGTTCATGTTTAATATATTTTTACTTTTCATAACTGAGAATTTCTGTGGATGAGCTTTAAACTAAAGTTTAAAAATGGATATGTCAAATGCCCAACTTTGAATAAGTGATCTGTGGATTATTGATCAAGGTCAGACATGTCTGCAGTGGAAAGTAGCTTCTGCACACATACTTACACTTGTACATACTTGCACATGTACATGTGCACTCACACACAAACACACACAGAAACACAGAGTAAATTACTTTAGTTGTTAGGGTTAAAACTAACAAAAGTCCCATTGTAACAATGTAAGGGTGCCTGGGCATAGGGTAGAATTTCAATGATCCAGAGGAAAGGAAAGGTATCTCTCAGGATCACTGCCAGATCCCTATCCAATTCTCTCTGGAAAGGTTACACTCATAATATGTAAGATAGAATAGGTTGGTAATGAAAATATCAGACATTTGTTGTAATAGAAATGATTTCTGCACCATACACAGGAAGCCAATCTGTAAACTGAAACATCCTTTAAAGATAAACTGCACTATCTGGAGTCGAAGATAGCAGCTATTATGCCTGCATTCCTGGGGTCCCACAAGCTAGCCAGCTGAGATTTATCTCTCAGAAGGAGCATTAGTTTCTCTAAGGCGATAATGTAGTCCTAATGATCTTCAGATCATGTCAATGTTGCTTCTATGGAAAGGTGGGTGGGCTTAATATTGAGAAGACTTGCTTCCATGCTGATATGTAGCTTGTAAGTGCCAACTCCAACAGCAATTGCCTTGGCTGGCTCTTCTTTGTTTCTTCTCTTTGTGGATTCAAGATAATTAATATTCTTGAACATCTGTCCTGAATATAGTTGCAGTCTGCATCTCAATTCAAAAAGACCAAGGTGCCCCATTTTTATAACAGAGGGTGAAGTGCCAGTTCTTTTAACAATAGAGTTAAAACATAGGTATTTTACAAAGGTTTTTGATGCTGCTTACAGTTTTACAATCTGAATATTTTTGCCACTTTAAATTCTAAGTTTATGAGTTAAAACTGATCTTAGCAAAAAGGCTAAAGAAGCCATGTTTCAAATTTGACCAGTAGTCTGCTTCTTATCTTTAGTATCTGATGTATTTGTTCCTTTTATGGTTTTACGTGTTGTACTTAAGGTGCCAGGATAAAAACCAGGAATGTGTGAATTCTAATCCCACTTTAGCCATGAAAGCCAACTGGGTGATTTTGGGCCAGTCCTCTCTCTCAGCTCAATTCACCTCACAACACTCCATTGTTGTCTGTAAAATAGGAGGAGTATTAGTATTACATTCACCATCTTGAGTTATTTATAAAAATAATAAAGGCGGGATTAAAAAAAAATCTTTTGGAATAAAGGACTAAAGATTAGGGCTATGCAGAATGTCAGAGAAGAGCTTCCCAGAGTCAGCTGCCCAGAGAAGGAAATATTAAAAGGGCAGAAAAATATATTTCCTAAAAAGATATTGAAGAACCAGGAAAGCATGCCCAGTTTTCTTAATAGCCCCCACTCTCCCTCCCCCAAGCTCTGTACAAATGCAGATATAGGAGGCCCCAGCTAGGAGATTAAGAAGACAAAGACCTAAAATCTACATACCCCTTCCAAAGAGTCATCAGCCCAGCCCCAGAAAGCAGGACATGACCTTTGGACATAATAGGATATTAATGTTAATTCATCACCATCAGAATACCAGAAAGGCACACTCAGACTCAGGTCAAAAGTTCATGACAGAGACTTCCGGGTGGCAAGGCGCCGCCGCCGACAGCTGATTTTAGCTTGTCAGCTTCGCGGCTTTGTAGAACCGCCGAAAACAGCGCCGATCAGCTGTTTCGGCGGTTCGGAAGCCCCCTCCTCGGGAGAAGAGGAGGGGGTGAGTATCCAAGTAGGGGAGGGGCTCTCTGGGGCCGCCAGGACTTAAAGTTCTGGCGGCTGGAAGATTGAGCCCCCCCCGAAGCTTGGATTTCTCCGGGCTGCGCAGCGTGTCTGCTCCGTTTTTCCGGGAGCAGAACAAGGCGAACGCAACCATCCCTGCCTACAAGAATGGACTTTGGAAGATTATGAATGCAGGCAGAGCGATGCAAGAGATTAAGGAGTAAGTGAACTTTTGAACTTTGGCTCAATCCACATAGAAGACCTAGAAAGTGAAAGTGCGTAGTTGCAAAAGAGGGAAAAGATGGCGGCTAAATTTTCTTCTAAACTTCCTAAAACTACGGGGGCTTCCCCTCTGCCGCAATCTTCAGCGCAAGTGTTAGCACCTCCTGCACCTTCACCTTCGCCTGTCTTAACAGTAAAAGTTTTGGAAGATGCTTTGGAAAAACACTCACAGCATTTGGCTGTGATGATAGATGAGAAGATGGATGAGAAGCTGACAGAAAAGTTTACAGTAATAAGGGAGGAAATCTTGCATGTATTTCAAGGCATGGCGACATGTATTGAGCGCCTTGACGAAAGAGTGGAGGACCTTACTCAAAATAATATTAAATTGGATGCAAAGATATTAGAGACTGAAAATGTGGTGGATAAAATTGATTATGACCTGACATTGGTACAATATCATGAAATGGAGTTTGCTGTGAGGATAAGGGGCCTTAAGGAGAATTTAAAGGAAGATTTGAAAAAATTGGTTTCTGTTGCTCTCGAAGACGTGCTGGGAAGGCCAGCTGAAGAAATTGCAGAAGATATAGACAAAATTTTCCGTGTTAACTCCTGGATTGCGAGACAAAGGAAATTACCAAGAGATGTGGTTGTTTATTTTACAAAGAGAGCAATCAGGAATGAAGTTATTCAAGTTTCTTATAATACAAAGCTTGTGATTGCAGACCAAGAAGTTTTGGTTTTGAAAGAGATCCCTCCAAAAATTCTAAGGAAACGAAAGGAATTTGCATTTCTGGCACAGGAGCTTAAGCGACGTGATGTCAGGTTTAGATGGGAGATTCCAGTGGGTATGGTGGTAATGTTTGAAGATACCAGATACCGTCTTGCTACAGTCCTGCAGGCACGTGATTTCTATAGCAATGTTTTAAAAGCAATCCCCATACCACTTCTGGAACCAACAAAGGAGGGAAAGTCATATGATGCTGAAGGAACACAAATAGAAGAGACTGCAGCAGGAGTGATTCAAATTTCAACATTAGAGGAAGCAAAGGACCAGAGGGTAACTCGAGCTGCTTCGAGACGAGCCAGACGTGAGCAAGACCTAGACCAGCAGATTGTTGTGGAACTTCCAAAATGTACCTATAGCCAAGCTGTGGGAGGAGCGCGACCTAAAAATGTAAAAGGGATTTTGGATGACGCGCTTCAAAAGCTTCGGGTTGCCAGAAATGGTGACTAAGTTTTTAACTTGGAACGTTAATGGATTAAACTCACCACAAAAGAGAAAGAAAATTTTTCAATATTTAAAGCAATGTAAGACTGACGTTATTTGTTTACAAGAAACACATATCAGAGTTATGGACCAAAAGTATTTATCAAATTCAAGATTAGGTACACAATTTATTGCGTCTGCAGATAACAAGAAAAATGGAGTGGTTATTTATGTCAAGAATACAATTACGGCAGAATTAATTGAAGCTGATCAACAAGGAAGATATGTTATTGTGGACTTGTTATTAGAAGGTAAAAGAACTCTTCTGGTTGGATTATATGCACCTAATCAACAGCAAGCTGACTTTTATAGTTTATTACACAGCAGGATTACCCAATTGGATTACAAATCTTTTATTTTTATGGGAGACTGGAATGGTGTTTTGGACGTACAAATGGATAAGAGTGGATCCTACAGAAGTACCCCAAGTCATGCTAAATTGCCTAAATCTTTTTTTGAGATGATGGACGATATGGAATTACGTGATGTCTGGAGGGAGAGAAATTTACAAGAAAGAGACTATACTTTTTTTTCTGATAGACACCAATCTTTTTCCAGGATTGATTTTATATTATTGTCTAATGATCTTTTTTTTAGAACCAAGAGGATAAAGATTTGTTCAAAGACTATGTCTGATCACAGTCCAGTTTGGCTGGAGATTGGAAAAGACATTAGAGAACGACGTTCCTGGCGTTTAAATGAGAATCTGTTCAGAAATCAGAAAAATGTGGAAGAGTGTAAGAAACAGATGAAGGTTTTTTTTGAAATGAATATGCATAAGGGTACTTCTATGGAAATGGTATGGGATGCTAGTAAGGCATATATGAGAGGAGTGTTGATATATCTTAATAACAAATATAGACGCAATTTGGAATTTAGGAGGAAAGAATTAGAGACAGAGATTAAAGAAAAAGAAAAGGCTTTAATTTTGAACCCATCGGATGTGAAGATTAAAGAGACTATTAAGTTATTAAGAGGACAATTTGATAAGTTAATGGCTGATCAGGTGGCAACTAATCTACGGTTTGCAAGGCATAATACTTTTTGCAATGCCAATAAACCAGGCAGATGGTTAGCATATATGTTAAGAAAGAAGCAAAGGGTTTCTAATATAGACAAAATAGAACATAAGGGAAAGATTGTGTATCAACAGAATCTTATTAAGGAAACTTTTGTTGATTTTTTTTCTAAATTATATGCTAGCGACAAGATTAACGAAACGGACATTGATTTATATTTAAAAGACTTTAATATTCCGGTTCTTACGCAAGAGCAAAAAGAAGAAATGAATCAGTTGATAACTGAGGAAGAAATATATTTGGCAATTAAACAGTTAAAAGTAGGTAAAGCACCAGGCACCGATGGTTTGACTGCTGTGTATTATAAAAATCTACAGTTTGAGATGATAAAGCCATTAAAGGAACTGTTTCAGACAATTCAAAAGGGGGGAGGAGTACCCCCGTCTTGGAAAACTGCTTTTATTTCTTTAATTCCTAAAGAAGATCAGGATGTTACTCAAGCAAAAAATTATAGGCCAATTTCACTTTTGAATACGGACTACAAGATATTTGCTAAGGTGTTAGCTAGTAGACTTATGAGGGTATTGCAACAGGTGATTCATGGTAATCAAACTGGGTTTATAAGTGGTAGACAAATGAAAAATAATGTGAGACATATAGTTGACTTGTTGGAATTTTTGGAAAGGAATAACCAGATCCCTGCAGCATTGATCTTTTTGGATGCTGAAAAAGCTTTTGATCAATTGGATTGGAAATTTTTGTTGAAAGTATTAGATAAAATGAATTTTGGGGATGAATTTTTACAACCAATTAGGGCAATATACCAGAAGCAAACAGCTCGAATAATTGTTAATAATAGTTTGACTGAAATATGCAATATTGAAAAGGGTACGAGGCAGGGTTGCCCGTTATCACCTTTGTTATTTGTTTTAACATTGGAGATATTACTGATTAAAATACGGAATTCGGAAATAGTTAAGGGAGTTCAAATAAGAGATCAGGACTATAAATTGAGGGCTTTTGCGGATGATCTGGTTATTACTTTGACACACCCAGAAAATTCTGTTATGGAATTGATGGAGTTAATATTTCAATATGGGAAAGTTTCTGGATTTAAGATTAACATACAAAAAACTAAAATTCTATCTAAAAATATGACAGTATCACAAAAGGTTTTTATAGAAAGCTTAACTGGATTTGAAATTGTTGAAAGAGTTAAATATTTGGGGGTATATCTAGCACCCTCAAATGTTAAATTATATAAAAATAATTATGAAAAGTTATGGAATAAAGTGCAAAAAGAATTGGATAGTTGGAAAAAATTACAACTATCATTATTGGGAAGAATTGCAGCAGTAAAAATGAATGTTCTGCCAAAATTTTTATTTTTGTTCCAAATGATACCCATTCTCAAAAAGGATTCAAATTTGGAGGAGTGGCAGAAGGGTATCAACAAATTTGTTTGGGCAGGGAAAAGGCCACGGGTCAAATTTAAAATTATGCAGGATACACGTGAAAGAGGTGGTCTAAGAATGCCCAATTTTAAATTATATTATGAAGCTGCTGCATTATCAGCTATAAGTGATTGGATTAATTTGACACAGGGGAGACTCTTAAATCTTGAAGGGCATGACTTGTTATTTGGTTGGCACGCATATTTACTATATGACAAAAAGGTAGATAATGTTTTTAAAATGCATATTTTGAGGTATGCTTTGTTGAGAGTTTGGAAAAAGCACAGACAAAAATTAAATTATAAGATACCGTTATGGGCAATACCCAAACACGCAATAGAGAATATAAATGTTGGATTTAAACATGATGTGATTACATATAAGGAAATTTTGACTTTGGAGAGGAATGTATGGTGTTTGAAGTCATACAATCTTCTACGAGAAAAAAAGATTGTACAAACTTGGTTTCAATATGGACAATTACAAGCCAGGTGGAAAGAAGATCAGAAGATTGGTTTTTTGAGGGATGATGAAAATCTGGTAAAACAAATTAGAAATCAGGGACCAGCGCATATCAAACGGATATATCTTGCATTGATAGAGATTGACTCAGAAACAGAAATTGTTAAGGACTGTATGATAAAATGGGCACAGAACATTCAGGAAGTCATCACAATGGACACTTGGGAAAAGATCTGGGTGAGAAATGTGAAATTTACGCAAGCTCAAAATTTAAGAGAGAACTTTTATAAAATGTTTTACAGATGGCATTTAGATCCTAGAAAGTTAGCAAGTATGTATCCAAACTATCAGCCTAAATGTTGGAGATGTGGTGGCGAAGACGCAACGTATTTTCATATATGGTGGACTTGTAAAAAGATCAAACCATTTTGGATTAAAATCTGGTGGAATATGCAGAAGATATTCAAGAAAAGGATAAAGTTTTGTCCGCA
Organism: Daboia siamensis; assembly: GCA_024449315.1. Taxonomy (NCBI): domain Eukaryota; kingdom Metazoa; phylum Chordata; class Lepidosauria; order Squamata; family Viperidae; genus Daboia; species Daboia siamensis. The sequence goes on along the minus strand of JAKJMR010018164.1, from coordinate 187,748 downwards.
ATTGTTTTTACTGGGTATTATTACTGATACTACTGTGTTGGACATTAATTTGATGTTGAACTTAATTACGGCAGCGAGACTTTTAATAGGGCAATATTGGAAGAAGCAAGAACTGCCGACTTTAGAGGAATGGACTTTAAAAGTTTCCAACCTGGCGGAGATGGCAAAGATTTCAGCATATTTGAAAGACCATACTCAACAACGATATATTGTGGAGTGGAAGAAATGGATTGATTACATCCAGAATAAATATGGGACTAAAAAGTTTTATTTAGCATTTGAATAAGTATATTGCTTGTAGTCAATTTATAAGAGCTAAAGCGCGAGAGAATTAATAGGTTATTATTGTTAGTATATGGGTGTTTATGATTGGTTATCTTATTTTTTATACCTTGTATCTAGCTCTGGGAAGTCCGGGGGGGAGGGGGGAGAGGGAGGGTAAGAGGGTGGGAGAGGGTGGGGGAGGGGTGGGGAATGGGATGTTATAATTAAAATGTATTGAAAAACTTTTTAATAAAAAAAAAAAAAAAAAAAAAAAGTTCATGACACAGTAAATAGCCTCAAACAGGAACAGAAAGCAGCTCCAAACAAAAGGCTCCAGAGGGTATAAAAACCCACTCCATACATGTGTTCACCCTCTTTTCTGCCAGCCATCTTCCTGTCTGGTTCTTCTCTTCAATAAATTACAACCTTCTTCCTAAAGCAGTCGCCATGTTTGTTCCCAGCTTGGACTGAACCATTCGACATTAACCAAAGTTTTTCACCCACCTTATCATTGTTTCTTTAACTTGTTCACTTTTCATCTCCAAGAGTAACAAAAAATTATACATTTTCTTAATAAATTTCTCATCTGAGGTTAGCAAAATCTTATCAAATACAGTTTGATCTTTATAAAATCCATACAGTTTCACGTCTTTTTCATATCTATTTTGCATCTGTAAATGTGCCCACCATGACAGATTGATACCCTGATTTTCCAGTTCTTGTCTGGATTTTAAATTCCCATCAATATTTAGAATATCTCTATATGCCCATTTTTTTTTCAAAGTCTGCCAAGTTTGGATATACAAATGCTTCCATTGTTGACAACCATCCTGGAATTTTCAGATATATTTTACATTTTATTTTTTCCCATGTTGTTAATAATGCATTTCTTATATAGTGATTTTGGAAATACTTATGAATTTTATTTTTCCCACACCATAAGAAAGGGTGCCATCCCAATTGTAAGTCATGCCCCTCCAAATATAACAACCTTTTATTTCTAAGAGTTATCCATTCTTTCACCCATGTTAAACAGATGCTTGATAATACAAAGCCCACTCCGGTAACCCAAAACCTCCATTTTCTGTAGCATCTTGTAATGTTTTCATCTTAATTCTAGCTTTCTTTCCTTACCAGACAAAGTTCAAAATTAATGAGTTTAAATCTTGGAAGAACTTTTTCTCAAGTTTTATCGGAATTGTTTGAAATCAAAATAAAATCTTCAGCAATACATTCATTTTCACTGTAGCAATTCTTCCTAATATTGACAATTGCAAATTCTTCCATCTTTCCAAGTCCAGCTTTATTTATTTATTTATTTTTATTTTATTAAATTTATATACCGCCCTATTCCCATAGGACTCAGGGCGGTTTACAGGGAAGATTAAAAACATAACATACAAAAATTAAAATCAGATTAAAACAATTAATTAAATCAAGTCCCCGAAATTTAAAACTAAAACCCAATAAAAAATTAAAACCCCTCAGCCTGGTCGAGACAGCTCGAAGAGCCAAGTTTTCAGGTCCCGGCGAAATGAGCCAAGGTAAGTTCCATGGGGAGTTGGTTCCATAGGGCCAGCGTGCCCACAGAGAACGCTGTTCCCCTAGGAATAACCCGCCAGCATTCCTTAACTGGTGGTATCCTGAGAAGGCCCTCCCTGTGGGAGCGCACAGGACGAAGGGAGCTTGATGCCGGCAGCAGGTGTTCCCTCAGATATCCTGGACCCAAGCTATTTAGGGCTTTATAGGTCATCACCAGCACCTTGAATCTCACCCGAAGGGCAACCGGAAGCCAATGCAGCTCGCAGAGTAAAGGTGTTACATGGGAGTATCAGGAAACCCCCATCACAACTCGCGCGCCCGCATTCTGCACCAGTTGAAGCCTCTGAGTGGTCCTCAAGGGCAGCCCCATGTAGAGAGCATTGCAGTAGTCTAACCGGGAGGTCATGAGCACATGAGTGACTGTGCGTAGGGCATCTCTGTCCAGGTAGGGTCGCAACTGGTGCACCAGGCGAACCTGGGCAAAAGCCCCCCTGGTCACGGCTCCTATGTGGTCTTCAAAATTGAGCCGTGAATCCAGGAGGACACCCAAGTTGCAAGCCCTACCAATGGGGGGTACCTCACCCCCCATCGTTAAAGATGGAATAGTCTGGTTGACCCGAGATCCCGGTATGCACAGCCACTCAGTCTTGGCAGGATTGAGACGAAGCCTGTTTCTCCCATCCAGACCCATACCGCCTCCATGCAATGGGACATCACGGCGAGGGCATCACTGGGTTGGTTCGGGGTGGAAAAAAAAAGTTGGGTATCATCAGTATGCTGATACCCCGAAACCACGAATGATCTCGCCCAGTGGCTTCTTATAGATGTTGAACAGGAGGGGAGAGAGAACCGACCCCTGAGGAACTCCACAAATGAGAGGCCTCGGCGTGGACCTCTGCCCTCCCATCAACACTGACTGCGAGCGGCCCAGGAGATAGGAGGAGAACCACTGCAAAACAGTGCCTCCCACTCCCAACCCCCTGAGACGCCGCAGTAGGATACCATGGTCAATGGTATCAAAAGCCGCTGAGAGATCTAATAGGACTAGGACAGAGGAACAACCCCTGTCCCGAGCCCGCCAGGGATCATTCACCTGTGCGACCAATGCCGTCTCCGTGCTGTGCCTGGGCCTGAAACCCAATTGGTATGGGTCCAGATAATCAGTTTCCTCGAGGAACAGAGGAAGCTGATGCGCCACCACATTCTCAACAACCTTCACCAAAAAGCGAAGGTTGGAGACCGGACGATAGTTGTTTAAAACAGCTGGGTCCAGGGCAGGCTTCTTGAGGAGGGGTCTCACCACCACCTCCTTCAAGGCGGCGGGGAAGATACCCTCCTTCAAGGAAGCAGTTATTACTGCCTGGAACCAGCCTCCTGTCTCCTCCCGAGCCGCATAAACCAGCCAGGAAGGGCACGGGTCCAACAAACAGGTGGTGGAGCTCAGCCTCCCCATCATCCTGTTCACATCAACAGGGGAATTAGGATCGAACTCAGTCCAGATAACATGCTCAAGACCATCCGATTCCTCCACGTCAGACTCTGCCTAGTCAGAGTCCAAACCGGCCAGGATCTGAGCGATTTTTTCCATCAGATGATGACTAAACTCCTCGGCCCGTCCCTGTAAGGGATCCTCCCTCACCTCCTGGTTAAGAAGGGAGCGAGTCATCCTAAACAGGGCGGCCGTGTGATTATCTGCAGATGCAATGAGGGCAGCAAAGTAATTAGCCTTTGCCATCCTCATCGCCACAAGATAAGACCTTATAAAGATTCTTAACTGCAATCGGTCAGATTCGGATCGGCTGGATCTCCAACAGCTCTCTAGACCCCGTCTCCTACACTTCATCTCCCGGAGCTCCACAGAAAACCATGAAGCCCACCGGGATCTGCGCTGGGTTAGGGGTCGCAAGGGTACAACATGGTCGAGCGCCTCGGTGGCAGCCCTTTCCCAGGCATCCACCAAGGCGTCGAACGGGCTGTGAGTGAAGGGGATAGGTATAGATCCAAGCACCATCTGGAACCGTTCCAGGTCCATTAGGCGCCTGGGGCTGAACCACCCGGTCGGTTCCACAACCCAGCAGTGGGGGGTGGCATAATGGAAGACCAACTGCAGGAGGTGATGATCGGACCATGACAGGGGGACAATAGTTGGCGAGCCCCCTCCCAGATCATCAAGCCACTGCCCAGATAAGAAAACTAGGTTGAGAGTGTGTCCCCCCCCATGAGTCGGACCCTGAATTACTTGGGTCAGGTCCATGGCCGTCATGGAGGCCAAGAACTCCCGGGCTAACTTAGACAACCCTCCCAGAGAAGACAGGTTAAAGTCGCCCAGAACTATAAGTCTGGGAAACTCAACCGACAACCCTGAGAGGGCGTCAAGAAGCTTGGGCAGGGCCGTTGCCACACAGCTTGGTGCCAGGTATGTTAGCAACAAGCCCAACTGAGCCCTAGGGCCACACCTCAGGAGGAGGGACTCACTCCTGCCTATCTGTACAAGAGTGTACGCCCACGGATATAAGGTCTCCCGTATAACTACTGCCACCCCACTGCCCCTGCCCTGAGCCCTCGGCTGATGCAACACACAGAAACCTGGAGGGCAAAGCTCAGTCAGAGGGACACCTCCCTCTGAGCCCAACCAGGTTTCTGTAATACATGCCAGGTCTGCGCGTTCCTCCTCAATCAAATCGTGGACAAGGGGAGCCTTATTCACCATGGATCTGGCATTGAAATACACCAGCCTAAGCTCAGGGAACTGATCCCCTGCACACCCAGATAAACGGGTACCAACCGGAGGGTCGGAGCATACCACAGCTTGAAGACAACAGGGGCGTGATCCCAGATGTCAATATGGCCCTCCGTGTGCCCGCCTGCTGCCATTCCCAATCATCATGGGGATTTGAGACCCCACCCCAATGCCAGGAAAACCAGAAACCCCAACCCCAACCCCCTCTCGCCGGGAACCATCTCAGGCCCAGACTGACAACCGGTTGAGGAAGCACATCCTAATTCCCACCCAACCCTACCATTCCCCCCTCCAACCCTTTAAAACAACTGACTAAAAAACATACTAGGGGCCTCTTGATGCATTTCCACCAGAGGCCCCTATCCATGCCCAGCCACCTCTTGGGGTCCCAAAAATTGGGCCTGTCATTAAGGGAATTACAGACAAAGGCGGCAGGTCGTACCCAGGAGGGAGAAGCCCCCCTGAGAGCATACAAGTCAGCACTAGAGTAACACAGACGAGCCATATAGTGCTAAAGATATCCACATAGGGCACTTATAAACAAATGGGTAGTCAGATGGTGTAAAGTTAATATCAAGATGACATTGATATTAAGTCCGGAAGTTCCTCAAGTCCCCCAATCTGGCTACGCTCTCACCCGAGCCGGTAACCAAAAATTATTTGTTTCAATAATTTTATATAGTTATCTTCTTTTATTGTTGAGCATTTGCCTGATAGGTATATGCCCAAATATTTAACTTTTTTCACTATCTGTACCTCTGTTTTTTCTGACATTTGCTTTTTCTGTTTATCTGTGAGATTCTTAACTATTACCTTGGTTTTTTCTCTGTTTATTTTTAATCCTGCCTTTTCTCCATACTGTTCTATCTTTCCTCATAATTTAGGAATCATCTCCAAAGGTTCTTCTAGGATGAATACTAGATCATTAGTGAATGATTGTAATTTATATGTTTTGTCTTTTATCTCCAGTCCTTTAATTTTTGTATCTTGTCTAATCTTTCTATTTAAAACTTCCGAAGTAAAAATGAATAACAATGCCTCATGCCTTTTCTTATCTCAAAGCTCTCAGTACAGTCTCCATTCACAATCACTTTTGCTGTCTGTTTGTAGTAATAATAATAATAATAATAATAATAATAATAATAATAATAATAATAATAATAATAATAATAATAATAATAATAATAATTTTATTTGTATACCGCCCTTCTCCCAAAGGACTCAGGGCGGTGAACAGGGCAATACATGTTAAAAGACAGAATACAAAAATTAAAAGAGATTAAATATATATTGTTTTTATCATATTTATAAAGTTCTGTCCAAAATCCATTATTTGTTGAGTCATAAATTGCCAGGAAACATTGTCAAATGCCTTTTGGGCACCTAAAAATATTAGTGCCAATTGTTTCCCTGGGTGTAGTTCATAGTATTCTAATATGTCCATTATCACTCTTAAGTTGTTTTTAATTTGTCTCTTTGGTAAGAAACTATTTTGATCTGGATGTATAAATTCAACTAAGTATTTTTTCAGTCTCTCTGCCATTACTGAAGTAAAAGTTTTATAATCCACATTAAGCAGTGAAATCGGTCTATAATTCTTGATGTGCATCAAATCTGAATCTTCTTTTGGTATTAGAGTAATATTTGCTTCCATCCATGTAGCTGGGAGTTTAGCCTCTAAGAAAAGTCCATTACAAACATCTTTCAGCGGCTCGCTTAGTATGTCTTGTAGATTTTTATATAGCTCCGCCGGGAGCCCATCTGGACCCGGTGTTTTCCCATTTTCTTGTCTTTTTATGGCCTCTGATATTCCCATCATTGTAATTCTTTCTTCTAACATAGATTTAAATGTCTGTGGAATTTTTGGAAGCTTACTTTCTTCTAGATATTGAACAATTCTCTCTCTTGAAGTTTCTTCTTTATCGTACAGTTCCCTGTAGTATTCCTTAATTATCTTTTTTATTTCTTTTTTGAATTGTACATAGCTTTTCCCATCTACTAAGTTGTGTATCATGTTCTTCTCTTTCTGTTTTTTACATTTATAAGCTAACCATCTTCCTGGTTTATTGGCATTTTAAAAAAAAATCTGTTTTGCTCTCTTTATCTGTTCTGCCACTTTTTCTGAATCTAACAGATTTAATTATGTTTTATTATTTCCATTTCTCTTTTCAAAATCTTTTTCTGTGGATTTTTTTGTAATTTTTTTTCTAACTTTCCAAATTTTTATTTTATTAATACATGTTGCTGTCTTCTTTGTTTATTTTTCTTTGCCATATACATTATAACTATGCCTCCAAAGTATGCTTTGGCTGTATCTCATAAATTTTGTAATGTTGTATCTTCTTTATTTTCTTTAAAGAAAAATTCCATTTTTTTTTGGCTAACTCTATAAATTCTTTTTCTTTTAATATAGATTGACTTAATGTCCATCTTAGGTTTTTTTGTATTTCTCTCTATATCACTTTTAGAGGGTTATGGTCTGCCCATGTGTCTATTTCTATCTCAATTTCTTGTATATCCCTCCTCAGTTCAGATGTCATCCAAATCATATCAATTCTTGACCAGGATTTTTGGCTGTTTGAGCAAAAGGTATATGGTAATTTTTGTGGGTTGATTTCTCTCCAAACGTCTTGTATTCCAATTTCCTCTGCCATATCAAAGAATGTTCTAGGTAATCTTCTTCTTTCAGGTTTTCCTGTTTTGTTGCTTTTATAATCAATTGTTCCATCTACTATCACACTGAAATCGCCTACTAAACAAATATTTTGGTACTCCATTTCTATTATTTTTCTATGTAGGCTTTGATAAAATTCTTCTTGTTTGTTATTTGGTGCATAAATTGCCACTAACAATGTTTGTTTTTGGTGTAAATATATTTCTACTATTACAATTCTTCATCTGAATACACTAATTTAGAATTTATTGTCTCTTTAATGTATTCAGCAACCCCTTTTTTTCTGGTGTGCTGATGCATAATAAAGCTTGCCAATTTTTGAATATTCCAATAATTTATGATGCTGTTCTTTTATGTGTGTCAAGGGACATGGTGGCTCAGTGGGTTAGGACGCTGAGCTTGTTGATCAGAAGGTCAGCAGTTTGGTGGGTCGAATCCCGAGTGCTGCATAACAGAGTGAGTGCCTGTTACTCGTCCCAGCTTCTGCCAACCTAGCAGTTCGAAAGCACGTAAAATTGCAAGTAGAAAAATAGGGACCACTACAGTGGGAAGGTAACAGCTTTCCATGCGCCTTTGGCATCTAGTCATGCCGGCCACATGACCATGAAGACGTCCTCGGACAAGCGCTGGCTCTTTGGCTTTGAAACGGAGATGAGCACCGGCCCCTAGAGTTGGAAAAGACTAGCACGCATGTGCGGGGGAACCTTTACCTTTACCTTGCAAACAAATTATGTCTATGTTCAATTTCTGTAATTTCCTGAAAATTTTGTTTCTTTTTGATGAGGAGTTTAGTCCACTTACATTTACTGAAAAGATTCCATTTACTTTCTCCATTTCCATTTCCATTATTTATATTTAGGTCTAGTCGATCTTGTAGTCCTCTGTTCTCTGGCAGTCCCTTCACCTGCACCGTCTTGTTCATCTTTCTCTTTCTGTTCTCCTGTTTGTGCAGTTGCTCCTTGGCTCATCTCTTCCATTTGTTTCTGTTCCTTACTCTCTCTTTATAAACCGCACACATACTTCTCTTTATGTTCTGTTTTTCCTTGCATAGTTCGAGTTCATGTGAAATATTTCATTGATCTCCATCTGAATTTCTCCTCTAGCTGCCTTTAGAGCCTCTGCCAGAAGTTTGATGATCATAGCTGTTATGTTTTCTTCTCTATCCTCACGGATATTTTGAAATAGTGTTCCACCTTCTCCATCTCCAAAATCTTAACTGCTCCCTCTAGGTCATGATTTGCTTGTTCTAATTTTTAATTTTCTTGTAATAACATTTCCATATTTTTATCAATATCCTCTGATTTATTTTCCATCTTCTGGATTCTTTGTTCATTTTTAATAAACATTTGGTTTTGAGCTTCAAATCATACCTTTATATCCAGGATTTCTTTGCTTACTTTCTCAAATTTACTTTGTGTCTCTTCATGATTTTTTTGCATCATCTCTTGAATCAGTTTTAATGAGGCCTGCATTTCATTTTGGGCAGTGTTTACTTTCTCACTTTGTAACATTGTTTCAATAGATCCCTGGGTTGTTGGGCTAGATTGTGCCACAGAGGGTGCAGAAGAGCTTTTCTTTGTAAGTCTGGTAATGTTTGATGTACTCATTTTACAGCTCACAGTCTTAGACCAAAATACAAAGTGTAAAAATCCACCTCCTCCAGTCAAGTCTTCAATTTAAAACATTCTCTTTCTCCAGATAGTGTCTGTTTGGTTTTAGCCAGAGTCAACAAATATGACTATGAGAAGTCCTTTTCCTTATAAACTCACACCAAGGCACTTTGTTGTTTGCAGGTGTCTTTCAAGGTCATTTTTTTGAAAACACTTTTTTCTTTCTTTTTTTTTCACTGTTTGTTGGTACTGTCGTTTCTTCTTTCGCCACTAGATGTCCTCCTCAGCAACTTTATCAATGTCTGATATTCCTTAAAATGCTTTCCCCTTATTATAATTATAATTATATAAAGTATTCATCTTAGTTACTTCATCTTTTGCATTCCCAACAACATTTGTAAAAATACAGGAACTGGCGGGTAAGCAGATTAAATGAACCTGGAAAATTACTCAGCAAAAGAAGAAGACCAGAGACAGATACAAGAGACTTGACTTGCCAGATGGTTTATTACATGAATAAATATTTGTTTGAATATGGCTAAAAGAATAGAGAATTTTGGACATAAAGGGCCTTATAACAAAAAGGATAAGAAATTTAAATAATATAGTATGCTCTATAACTGTGGTGGTGAACCTATGGCATGCGTGCCACAGGTGGCACACAGAGCCTCTCGGTGGGCACGTGCACTGTCGCCCCAGTCCTAGGCCTTCAGTCCTGTCCATGAGCAACCTGCATCAAAATCTCCCTGGGCAAGTAGCTTTTTAAGCTGGGTTTTATAAAACCTTTTTGGTTTAGGCCTCTGCTGCCGGGTGCAAAAAAAAAAAGTTCAACCAATCAATCAATTTCAACTTCTCATGGGGAAAAAAAAAGATCTCGCAAAGTTGGAATTGATTGATTGAACTTTATTTTTAGTTTCACACAGTGGCAGACGAAGTGACGGCAGACCGTGTTGGAGCTGGAAAAAAGGTGCTGCATGGGGGTTCAGAGGAACAGTGGAAGCAGGATGCTCTGTGCGAGGGTTGGTCAGGGCAGCAGGAGCAGGATGCTCTGGGCGAGGGTGGGTTGGAGAGGCAGGACCAGGGCACTCTGTGTGGGGTGGTGGTGGAGTGGAGCGGTGGGAGCAGGACACTCCATGTGGGGGGGTGGGACAGCAATAGCAGAGCGCTCTGTGTGAGGGGTGGGTTGGCGCAGTGGTGGCAATGGAGGGATCTCTTGGGAGGGAAAGTAGTGACTGGCGGCGGGGTGCTTCTCACTGCGTTTCTCCCCCCGGACCTTTAAACCATTTTTAAAAATATAAGAGTTGTATGTATCACGGAAAAGCCAACCCATGGCTGAATGGAATACAATGGCCTCCTTGAACTTACCATCTTATTGCACATCAGAGCAAAGCCTTTCCTGCAAACAATAACTAAGATGGGTGTTTCCCGTTTTAAAGTGAGAACACCACTTCCCCCTGAAAACATGAAGCCAAGACTTAATCAGAAAGTTGCCCAGGCCCTGCCCCAAGGTGAGCGGCCAAAGCTTCACCACACCCGGAGCTTCAAGAGTGGATGACCCTAATACTCTTTCCTTGACCTATTTTCCCCACAGCAAAGACAACCCTGTGGGATGAGTTTGGTTATGAGGGAGTTACTGACCTAAAGTTGCTCAGAGTGACTGACCTAACTAGAACTCTCAATCTCCCTGTTTCTAGCCTAGTGCTTAACCAAATTGTCTTTCATGTTGTTGCCTTATCGCTCCCTTGTTGAAATTTGAACAATGGAAATGGGGTTTTTTTAATTATTCCTCTGAACAGATCAGCTTAAAAGAGAAGAACTCTTGATTGTGAGACCATTTTAATCTTTCCATTTAGGATTATTGTAATCTGTGTGAGTTGGAAGTAATGTAGTACTTACCTTCTTCCATCCTTAGCAACACTGAAATGGCTTTTTGGTTGGAGAGCTGGTCACCACTGTTCATCTCAGCCCCCTCAAGGGTCTTGCCCTTAGGCTGTGGGTGGAGCACATTCCCCTCGCACACCTCAGTACCTACTGTGGCCACCAGCCACTTGTGCAGGTCCATTAGGCCGCTGCCCAGAGCTGCTGGCCCACCAAGCACAAAGGAGGTGAAGTGATCAGCTAGAAAGCCCCGTGTAGAGGTGGTACAGCACACCCAGGGCCAGCAGGCAAAAGACCACACCAAGCGGGGAAAGCCAGATCCCCATCAGCATCATGGCCGCCCAGTCCCAGCAGAGATGCGGGGAGGCACGCTGGGACTTGGGAGCCATGGCGCCAATGGAGATCCAGCTTTCCCCACTTGGGGTGGCCTTTGGCTTGCTGGGCATAGGCATGCTCTACCACCTCTACTCGAGATTTCTAGTTGGCTGTTTCACCTCCTTTGTGCTGGGTGGGCCAGGTGCTCCAGGCAGTGATGGTAGCCTAATGAACCTGCACGAGCTGCTGGTGGCAGTGGCCCAAGGTGGGGCTAAGTGTGTTGGGTGTGCGAGGGGAACAGGCTCCATGTGTGGACCAAGGGCGAGATCTGCGAGGGGGCCAAGGAGATGACCAGCAGCAACCTGCTCTCCAACTGCAAGCAAAAACAGATGGGATGGAGTAGGTGCATCTGGCGGTCTGCATCACACGCTTCCCCCCTCCCCTACTCCACCTGCGGCTGGAGGGCAGGCCCAGTATTTGCAACAGGCTGTGGAGCCCCAGAGTGCACTGGTAAAGGGGCCGGCAAGCTGTGGCTGCTGATGGATACTGTGGGTTCCCATGCACTCACTGTGTGCAGGGGCCGATGGTGTCAGGCAGCAGCCGCCCTGGCCCCTGCTTCGCCTTGCCTTGACCTGCAGCAATGGCACCCCTGCCCTGCCCCCTGCCTTGCCTCACCCACAGGATGAGCCTCCTGCCCACCATCCCACCCACCAGAGACCCCCTGGATCTCCCCCAACCCTGCCTGGCCCCCACAGGCATTCCTGCCCATGAGCAACATTGAGGTGGCCATGCCCACCTGGGCCACACCCACCCAGTCTGCCATGACCACTGTAGCCACACCCATGAAGTGGCCACACCCACCCAGTGGGCCACACCCCGGCACCCGATGATAAATAAGTGGGGTTTGGATTGCAGTTTGGGCACTCGGTATCTAAAAGGTTTGCCGTCGCTGCTCTATAATATATGAAATGTTAAAATAGCAGGTTGATGTAACTTTTATTAATATAAGTGAAATGTAAACTGATTAAAAAGGATGTTATATCTAGATACTATAAGATAGATAAAAAGTATAATATTTTTATAATGCATGACATAAAATATTGGGGTGATGTACCTAAATGGGAAAATTTGGACAATTAGATGACTAATATGAAGAAATTATGACTGATAAGAATTGGATTGAATATAAGGGAATTTAAGCGTAAACAAAAATTATAAAAATAGGATGCATGCTGAACTAATGAGGATGGTTATGAGAATAATATAAGCTGAAAAATATTATATAGAGAGATTATTATTATTTCTATAAATATAAAAAATGCCTATATCTAATCATTTATATATTGAAAATATTAAGAATTATATTGTGGCTAAGGTTGAAGAAGGAAAACACATATAGGAGAAGGGAAGATCAAAGAAATATATCATTAATTAATATATTAATTATTGAATTATTGAATTTAATCATTATTGATTAATTAATTATTCTTGTCTTTTTTCTTGTTAAAATATAAACCAAGACAACACACTGTGTACCAGGCACTGGAGATTGTTATAATTAAAAAGCAATAAAATATTTATATAAAAAATGATTCTGGATATATTGGAATACTATGAAATGCATCCAGGGAAGCAAATGGCACTAATCTTCTTAAATGCACAGAAAGCTTTTGACAACATAAATTGGCAATTTATGACACAACAATTAAACTGTATGGACTTTGGAGACCCGACAGAGAATTTTAACATTAAAAAAGGCACAAGACAAGGGTGTCCACTATCTCCATTGCTATTTATGTTAGTTTTGGAAGTGCTGAATAGAAATGTTAGACAGGATCCAGAAACCAAAGGAATGGCGATAAAAGGTGAAAAATATAAACTTACAAGCATTTGTGAATGATTTGGTATTTATACTAGAAGAACTGTTGGAGACAAGCTCTAAATTATTGAAAAGATAGAAGAATTTGGAGAAGTAGCAGGTGTCAATGCTGCTAACATTGGATGATCTTGCTTGACAACATAGGGAGATGTAGCCTTTTTCTTTAACCTGTATGTTACTTTTAGAGTTAGAATTAGTGGTTGCTGAGGGGGAGTAGGGAGAATGTATTTCAAGACTGTTTGTAATAAGAGAAGATAAGAACTTGGTGGGTTAATAAACAGGAGGGAAAGTTTTATGATGGTTAATTAGAGGGAGAAATTATGCTTGATACTGTGTGCTCAGGGGAGGGGAATTCAGATCTTGGCTTCCAACATGTATGTACGGAAACTATGCTACTTGATTAAAAGAATCTTTAAGGTAAACAATGTCTTGAAGTTCTTTGAAGTATTGCATTTGTTGGAACCATGACATTAGGGTTGAAAATAAACAGAGAAAAGACTAAAGTAATAGTTAAAAATCTTACAGATAAACAAAAAAAATCAACTGTCAGAAAAAACAGATCTCCAGATAGTTAAGAAAGTTAAATATCTGGAAATATATCTAACAGCAAGATGTGCAACAATAAAAGAAGACAATTATGTAAAACTATTAAAACAAATAAAACTAGACCTGGAAAAATGGAAAAATCTACAACTATCAATGTTAGGAAGAATATTGACAGTGAAAATGAATGTCTTACCAAAACTATGTTTTCTATTCCAAACAATACCTATAAAAATAGAGAAAAAATATTTGATGGGTTAAATATATCCATTTTGAAATTTATTTGGCAAGGGAAAAAAGCTAGAATTAAATTGAAAATGTTACAAGAAGCGAAAGAAAATGGATGATTTGGGTTGCCTGACTGGGCTTTATATTATCAAGCAGCTCTATTAACATGGCTAAAGGAATGGATAACTCTTAGACCTAAGAGATTACTATATTTAGAAGGATATGACTTACAATTTGGATGGCATGCTTTCTTATGGTATGGGAAGAATAAAATTCATAAATACTTCAAAAACCACTATGTAAGAAATGCACTTCTTTTAGAATGGGAAAAGATAAAAGCAAAAATCTATATGAAAAAAGCAGGATGGCTTTCAACAATGGAAGCACTTGTTCACCCAAACTTAATTAACTATGAGAAAATTGTGACCTATAAAGACATTTTGAATATTGAAGGGAAATTAAAATCTAAAGAAGAGTTGGAAGAACAGGGCATTGATTTATCGTGGTGGCCGCATCTGCAAATACAAATGAGATATGAGAAAGATGCTAAAATATATGTTTTTTATAAAGACCAGACAAGTGTTTGACCAGATACTATTGACATCAGATGAAAAATTAATTGAGAAACTGTATAATATTTTGTTAAGTTTAAAGATGGAAGATGAACAAGTAAAAGAAACAATGATAACATGGGCAAAATTTTTGGGGCCAATGTAGGGTTGGAAAGATGGCAAAATATTTGGGAAAGAAACTATAAAATAACAATGGCAGTTGCCTATAAAGAAAATTTATATAAAATGTTTTATAGATGGCACTTACCATCTGTGAGGGTAGCAAAAATGTTTAAAAATATGTCTAACAATTGTTGGAAATGTAGGCAAAACCAGACACATATCATCTTTGGTGGACATGTCCCAAAGCAAAAGAAAATTGGTCAAAAATACATAGGTGGTTAGAGAAAATGCTAAGAAAATATGTAGATTTTAAGCCAGAATTATTTCTTTTAGGTATAATTTCAGAAAAATATGAGAAAGAATGTGTGTATTTAATATTACATGTATTAACAGCAGTGAGAACTGTATTTGCACAGCAGTGGGAAAATTAAGAAATACCAGCTGAAAAAGAGATAGTCAAGAAAATTTTGGATGGTGTGGAAATGGATAGGCTTACTTTGAAAATGAAAGGAAAAGAAGATACCGAATACCTTCAAACTTGGGATGTATTTTACCAATGGTTGGAAAAACGAGGTAGAGTTTAGAAATCTAATATGCATTATTACATCAAACACTTGGACCCAGACAACACATTGTTTACTAAGCACTAATGAATTGTAAAATTAAAAAAATAATAAACTATTTTTTTTAAAAAAGTGTTGTTTGTAATAGTCTCAAAATGAAAGAAGAAAAATGTTATTTTTGCTGATGTAGCAAAAAAAAAAGGTATTCTAAAGTTTTAAAAGGCCAATGTAAGTTTTAAAAAATCCAAGGCATGTAATTAAAATCTGAAGCTCTTTTAGCCTTCAATGTATAAAACTTAAGTTCATAAAAAAGATCATTTAATTCTGGTGAATACAGTAGTGGCCAAAATTGTGGAAACATTTTGGGAAAAGTGTACTGTAGGCTTGTTCACTTAATAATATTATTTTACATCACTTTCTGGGCAACCAGTTAACTCTTTGCACCTCTACTTTAATTTTATTACGTTTTACAAGCTCACTAAATGAAAAAACATAAAAAAACCCAACCAACTTGATAGCGATCACATAACACACTGACAAATGTCCTCCTCTCAGCTTCAATACATGACATCAGTAACTGAATCCTACTGTGATCTGACTGGCTCATTGCCAAAACAAGATGACACCTGATGGCCTTCTAAACACTGATGCTCATTGGCTACAATCAGATGAAGGAAAGCTACCTGATATCAACCTAAGCAAGTTGTGCTTCCTTTTTCTGGTTATTTGGCTATAACATTTCATAGAATATAGTACAGATAATTGAACAAACTTTGTTGCATTACATTCTTGATTAAATTATCTTTCCATTGATATATAATTTTATGGTACTACTCCAAAAAAAAGTGGTGTTATTAGCCATCAAACCTCAAAAATACACTTTTCCCAAAAGGTTTCCACAATTTTGGCCACTACTATATATGGAGTATTCACTGCAATTTTCCTTCCCTCCGTTTACTATTGTTGCTAAGTTCATTTTATCATTTTGAACAATATTGTGGGTAAGGAATATGGTATAACTATAGTATTACACCAGAAATAACTAGTCTCCAGACCCATGGATCACCTGGGATTTCGTTCTGTAATAGAACCATTGGAAGAGTTTGTCTCTCTTCAAACTGCCTCTCTTTTCTCATGAAGTTCAATATCAGAATTACTGATTATTTAGAAACTCATTATTCGAAACATCTTAGTTTTTTTGCACTCATCATTTTTCAGTGTAACAATTACCCAGCCAAATCTAATTAGTTTGTAAATATTACACCACCATCTTATATGCTGATGACTCTATGGCAGTGATGGCGAAACTTTTAGAGACCGAGTGCCCAAACTGCAACCCAAAACCCACTTATTTATTGCTGGGTGCCATGTGGGCATGGCTGTGGTGGTCATGGCAGACTGGGTGGGTGTGGCCCAGGTGGGTGTGGTCACCTCAATGTTGCTCATGGGGAGGGATGCCTGTTGGGGGCCGGGCAGGATTGGGGGAGATCCAGGAAGTTTCTGGCAGGAGTGACGGTGGGCAGGAGGCTTTGTCCTGCAGGGTGAGGTGAGGCAAGGCAGGGCAGGGGTGCTATTGTTGCGGGGCAAGGCTAGGCAGGGGCAGCTGCTGCCTGACACCATTGGCCCCTGCACAAAGAGGCCAGCGAGCGTATGGGGGCTGATGGTGTCCATCAGCAGCCACACCCTGCTGGCTCCTCGACCGGCACACTCTGTGGCTCCGTAGCCCACTGCCAGCAGTTATGACAAGCCACCTCTGAGCTGGACAGCTGGCCAACAGCTGAGGAAGTGATGCAGTGGGTCGTGCCTGGGAAAAGGACAGCATGTGAGGCCAGGAGGGATGGGACGGGGGGAGAGAAACCAGCCGTGCCGGGATGCATC
Source organism: Daboia siamensis (assembly GCA_024449315.1). Classification (NCBI taxonomy): domain Eukaryota; kingdom Metazoa; phylum Chordata; class Lepidosauria; order Squamata; family Viperidae; genus Daboia; species Daboia siamensis. The sequence continues at coordinate 170,960 of JAKJMR010018164.1, read as the reverse complement.
TGGCAACATGGGACCTCAGACGGCTAGTTGAAGAGGGAGGGCTGCCATCTCTGGGGCATGGCACGTGTGCCCACAAAGAGGGCTCTGACTGCCACCTCTGGCAGGCGTGCCATAGGTTCACCACCACTGCTCTATGGGGAACGAAGTCCCCTTGGAATTGCTATCCCCACTCATTGCTGTGGTCCACCTCCCAAAAAGAGGGCTGAAGATTGAAAGATCCCTACCCCCAGCAGCTCTTGGCAAAACAATAGCACTGATTTACACTGAATAAAAGAAATATGACACAAAAAAGAAGTGCATGTTACTTCATAAAGGGCCAAGAACTCTTCTAAATTCCTACATTTTAAAAGTCTCTCAGTTCCTTTTTTTAAACAAATTCTTTTTTCAATTTTTTATATTTTTTTCAATTTTTAAATTGTTCCAATTTTAATCTTCTTTTTACTTCTTAAATATCATTTTTAATTTTAAATTCTTTTTTCAATTTTTAAATCTTTTTCAATTTTAATTATTTTTTCAATTTTTAAATAAAATTATTTTAGAGCCTTGGTGGAGCAGTGGGCTAACACCTCCTTAAGTAACACCAGCTGCCTGCAATTAGTGCAGGTTCGCATCCCACCAGGCTCAAGGTTGACTCAGCCTTCCATCCTTCCGAGGTAGGTAAAATGAGGACCCAGATTGTTGGGGGCAATAAGCTGACTTTGTAATAATGCCGCTTGGGGGGTGTGTGAAAGCCCTAACAAGCAGGCATATACATAGAATGAAGGCTACTGCTAAGCTTGTAAGCCGCCCTGAGTCTTTGGAGAAGGGCGGGATATAAATGGAATTAAAATAAAATAAATAAAATAAATAAATTTTTTCAGTTTTTTAAAAAAATTTCAATTTCTTTTTTCAACTAAACATTTGAAAAAAACACAGTTTAAATTTTCTCTTTAGAAATTTTTACATTCTTAACGATCTAAGAGGAAAACAATAAAAAAATCATAGAAAAAGAGACAGACACTTAAAACAGGGAAGATAGTGATGAATTTTTCAAGACAGAGAACAAAACGCCATGAACTCTTATACACTATTGTAAACTGATACTTTACAACAGGGAAAAATTTTAAATTTTTTAACAAAGAAAAATGTCATGGAAATAGAAACACTATACTGACTTGCAAAATGTTTCAGCTTATGCCTACAGAACATCCAAACTATGTATATATCAAATATAAACTACTTAAATTACTAGAAGAAAAAGTAAAGGGTCTTGAGGCAACTCTAGCCACTCTGAAAGTTAATGGACAAAATGAGAAATCCCAACAAGAAGACTACACCAGAATAAAACACAATAGGGAGCAAACAGCTTTTAAAAAATGACCCTGCATATGAACATAAAGAAGATAACCGATACACTCAAATTGAACACAATAAGGAACAAACAGCTTCCATAAAAAAATGAGCCTACATATGTACCTAAAGAGCAAGACCAATGGATGACACTTTTAGAAGAAAACAAAAAGCAAGAGCAAAACTCCCACTATCTACCTTAGCCCATGTCAATGAAGCCTCTCTGGAACTGAACTTTCACAGCCTCCACCTGGAAGAAAACATGCAGACACTCACAAAAGAGGAATAGTTTTTAAACAAGAGACACAACCCAGCATTCCTGTGACAGGAAGAAAAGTATTCCCGACTTCCCTAGGAAAGAAAAGGCGAATATTGGTGATATTGATGATAGTCCTTAGGGAACAGAAACTATAGTCTGCAGACCAGGCAGTCAATCTAGGGAGGTATCTAGTCTCCCTGGAGCAAAAATCAAAGATGTAACTGAGTACCTTACTAAAATAAACAACCCCACAGATTACTACCCCTTTCTTCTCCTATGTGGGGACCAATGACACAAGAATGTATGAAAAAATAAGATATTACAAACAGCTAGGGAAGAAAGTTAAAGAATTAGGAGCATAAGTGGTGTTTGTATCTATGCTTCCAATAAAAGGCCAACATCCAATGAGGGAGCGAAGGTTTTTAGAAACAAACAACTGGCTTAAAAACTGATGTCATCAACAGAACTTCGGCTTCCTAGACCATGGTTTGTATCTCAGAAGAACTGGAGAGAATACCTTCAGAAAACGACTGACTCTTCTTATCAAAAGGGCTTTAAACTAAAATGGGGGGAGGAGGGCAATCTTCACAACCTTTAGAAGCTAATTCCAACAAAAACCATTAGATAACCAATCACATAAGGAGGTAGAGAGTAAAGAGAAAGAAGAATTTTTAAAAAACCATAATGAAATAGAGCAGGGCTTTTCAACCTTTTCACCCATTGTACTGCTTTTAGAATAAGGCAATATCTGAGTACCACCAGTCACCCAGTAAGGTGTCAAAAACTTGATAAAAAAAAGGAAAAAACGATAAAGTATAGGTAGTCCTCAACTTACAACAATTCGCTTAGTGACTGTTCAAAATTACAACAGCACTGAAAAAGTGACTTATGACCATTTTTCACACTTATGACTGTTGCAACATCCCCAAGGTCATGAGATTTACATTTGGATGCTTGGCAACTGATTCATACTTATGACGGTCGCAGGGTCATGTGATCACTTTTTGCAACTTTTTGACAAGTGAAGTCAATAGCTGGGGGGGCAGCTCATCATTCAGGTTGCAGGGTGCCTGTGTGGGGGGAATTCATGGGTCTCTGGTTGAGGGGGGTGGGACTGGGGTGGGTGCCCTCCTTCTCTCCCTCTCTCCCATTGTCCCTTCCTTCTTTCCTTCCTTTCTTCCTTCCTTGCCCCCCTCTTTGTCCCTTCCTTTTGCAAGCAGGAAGTCTTGCACAGGAATTGCAGCCAGGGATTTCACACAGACACATAGACACACACACACACACACAAACACTCTTTCCCTGGCTTGCCCCACATCTGGGGTTTCCTCATTTCTTCTTTCCTTCCTTTCTTTCTTCCTTCCCTCTGGAGCCCATCGGTGGAGGTCGGGGCTGGCCGTACAGAGTCGCCAGCTGATTGGTGGCCCCAGATGTGGCCTCCTGAGTGCATAGCATCACACCCATGCACCAGGCTTGCTGCGTCAACCCACCAGGAGCTCTTTGTGGACTGGAGCCCATCGGAGGAGGTCGGGGCCAGCTGTACAGAGTCACCAACAGTGGGGAGAGGGAGTCAGGCTGGCACGTTTTTCCCTCCATACACCCATTCTGATGGCTTCGCAGGGCATACATCAGCAAAACAAATGTGGGCCTTGATTCCCACCTGCTGCCATGGGATCTTGGGGAGGGTGCACACCATCTGGCCACTTTGCTTTCCACTCTGTAAAACTGGGCAGCTGGGGAAGAGGAGAGGGGGGAAAGTCTTGAGCCCTGGGAGGTGCTGTGAGGGGTATTGCAAGCTCACGGGGGGGGGAGGGGAGAGGAAAAGAAGATGGAAGGCCGCAACACAGAGAGAGAGAGAGAGAAGGAAGAAAAGAAGGAGGGGGTGGTTGTGTGGTTGGCGCTCAGGACTGCGATGCGAGCAGTCTCAAAAAGGTTGACTCAGCCTTCCATCCTTCCGAGGTAGGTAAAATGAGGTTGGGGGCAATAAGCTGACTTTGTAATAATGCCACGGAGGGGGGGGCGAAAGACCTAATAAGCAGGCATATACATAGAATGAAGGCTATTGCTAAGCACATTTGAGTTGTGCTTAGATTGTAAGCCGCCCTGAATCTTCGGAGAAGGGCGGGATATAAATGGGATTAAAATTAAAAAAAAAACACCTACCTCCTGAGGGAGTGGATGGCTCTGTCCCCTTCAGGCTTATGCTTGCTTCTGAAGTGAGAAGGGCAGGGGAAGGGTGACATGGATCCCGCACAAGAAGAAGTCAATCTGATTGCTGCACAATGAGTCCTGGGAAGGGAAGGGCCTCTCTCTGTGCCTGCGCTCTTTGCACGCCCTCAGTAGGGTTTGTGCAGACCGCTGCCAAGCAACATGTTTTCCAGCAGCAAGTGAGCTGGGAAGTTGCGGGGGGGAGAAGCCACCGCGTACCACCAGCCAGGTGCTCGCGTACCACCAGTGGTATGCGTACCACCGGTTGAAAAGCCCTGAAATAGAGAATGATAGAAAGGATGGAAATCCCAGTTACAAAGTAGGAGATATAAGAAAAATACCCAAGACCAATAAAGGACTCAAATGCCTGTACACTGATGCTCAAAGTTTAGGGAACAAACAGGGTGAACTTGAAGTATTAGTACATAAAGGCAGATATGATATAGTTGCCATTACTGAAACTTGGTGGGATGAAACTCATGACTAGAATGTACTGACAGAAGGATACAAACTATTCATAAAAAACAGACTGTCAGGGCCCACTTTAAACCCTCATCCAAAGAAAGTAGAACTCATGGGAGCAGTTTCTTCCAAAAGGAACTTTTATTAGGAGAAGTTGATAGCAGGCATAATAGACAGGATCTGAGGGTTTCCCACCAGATCAATAGTAAAAAGTGTCCCAAGCCAAACCCCATCCCATAGATCTTCTGGTTGGTTCAAACAGACCAATCTCAAGATGTGAAGTCCACTGTGGGAAAAGGGAGATAACATCAGGCTGTCTCCAGGGCTGCAGAGATGTTGTGTCAGCTTTTTGCACCTTCCCTTGCGAGTATGGAGATAAACCAGTAGCCGGACGTACATTCCATTCTCCTCTCAACTTTTACTAGCTGACAACAAGGGGAGAGAAAGTTCAAAGAAGAAATATGCAGGAATAACAAAGTCTTACATTGTAGCGATAGAGGAAAACAAAGCAATAACCCACAAGCATTCCCCCCTGCCCCCTGGGAGTATGGCAGAACCCAGGAAGAGAAGAGAATGAGGTTTGGGTTTAAAGGTGGGAAAGAATGGAGTAAAATGGAAAAAAGGGAACTCTTAAAATATGGGTTTTGACACAGACCTAGCAAAAGAGGAGGTGGAGTTGCATTATATATAAAAGATCAATATAGCTCTACAGAAATACACAAAATCAAGATTGAAAACCTCCTAGAATCCATATGGGTCAACATAAAAGGGGAAAAATGACATTGCTATGGGTGTTTACTACAGGCCACCCACCAAGCAGAAGAAATAGATGAACTCTTTGCTAATCAATTAACAAATGTATGTAGGAAACATACCATTGTAGTGATGGGAGACTTTAACTACCTGGGGACAAACTCTGCAGCAAGTGCAAGATCGAACAGATTCCTGACCAACTTAGCTGACAAATTTGTCATCCAAAAGGTAGAGGAGGGAACTAAAGGGAAAGCTATCCTGGACCTAATTCTTAATTATAGAGAAGAAGTGATAGAGGGAGTTGAAGTTGCTGGGACCTTGGGAGAAAGGTCCACATCATTTTGGAATTCAATATAATGCAAACACAAACAATAGAATATAATCCAACCAGTATCTTAAACTTTAAAAGAGCTGATTTTAACAAACTCAGAGAAAGCATAAGCAAAATTCCATACATGAAAATTCTAAAGGGGAAAATAACAATGTGTGAGAAACACTGAAAAATATAATCATAAAATCCCAGTCCAACACAATACCACTAAAAAAGAAAAACAAGAAATCCAAGAAGAAACCAGCATGGTTGCACAAAGATCTCTCAGATAAACTGAAAGACAAAAAGGACAAGTGCAAAAAATAGAAAAAGGGACACATAACCTACTTCTTGGTAAGCTAGAAAAATGCGGGATAGACAGCATCAACACCAAATGGATTTGTAACTGGTTTACAAACCATAGTCAACGAGTAGTCCTTAATGGTACAATGTCTACATGGATAATCATATACAAAGGTACACATTTGTATTCATAGTTGTCCTCTGTGAGTGGGAGAACAGAGTGTTTTCCCTTATTTGCTATCACAAGGGGAAAATATACAGTGGTGGGATTCAACCAATTCGTACCACTTCGGCAGAACCAGTAGCTAATTTTTTGTTGCCCAGGCCCAGAATGGATTTCCAGAAGTGGCACCCACTCAGAGAACCAGTTGTTCATGTATTTGAATCCCACCACTGGAAATATATGATAATCTACTCAAGTGAAAATTCATTTAGCGGAGGGGGATTGCTGTTTTAATGCAGCAGTTATCTTCTTCTCTGATTTATTTTACCAAGTTTGCCTATTGTGTATGATCAATGCAATTATTTAATAAAGGAAATTAAAATTAAATTAATTTCAGAACTAGATTAATCTGAATGGATAAAGGTCCTTTTATATTTGTTATTGATTCAGCCACAAGGTACAGCTTGTTTCACAGAATTATCCAAAGCAGCAACGTTAAAATGTTCCCAGTTGTTTCCATCTTCCATTTCTTATAATATACCGTGGTGAAACTATGTTCCCAGTGCATCTATCTCCAATTCATATGGATGTTCATAAACATATTTTTTACCACCATTACATTCAATATCAATATGGGAAGTTTCAATTTGCAAACCTAAAATGATTTCTTTATTTCTTCTCAAGCTGTGCCAGTGGAATGAGTTCCATGATCTATGGTTACAATTACCCAGTACTGGATTAAGTGCAGCTACATTATGCAAATGGTTACTGTGATTAGGAAACTGCCCGCAGGCTAATGTGCTGCCAAAGCATGTCATGCTGTTTCAGACTAACTTGTTCTCTGCAAATTCAGATATGATTCTCCATCTTTCTACATAGCACAAAACATTACAGATGATAATAAATTCCTACCAGTGTTAACTCTTACAAAACTAATAGTTTAGCTCCCCTGCTACTCTTACATTTTCTTGCCACCCTAGAATTTTACTTTAATATATTTTAGAGCTCCCGAGTGATACCCACGTTTGACTGGCAGAGGATTGGCAAATGTATTCTGTAACATACCAGGATAGTTGGCAGGTCTGCAGCCCAAGGAATGTGACAGTCAGTGCATTGGGTCAGCCCTCCAGCAAGGCTGCTACCACCCAGGACAACCTGCTTTTGACCATTAGCCACATCCTTGCCCTGGGAACTTGGCTGAGACTCTGCCACCTGTCAGTCTATTCTTAGCAGGTGGACTATACAAAAATACACGGTAGGCTGAATTTGGCCTCTGTGTGCATGTGGGATAGTGAGTGAGTGTGTTGCATAAATAAATAGCATATTATAGGTAAGGAACATTATTTACATAAAAATGAAACTCTGTTATTTTGAGAACGTAACCATATTGAAAGAGTCCATGTAAGGACAGAAGATATGAAATAAAATTATTGTTAGTATAGAAGTAGAAGTATATTACAAATCATGTAGCCCCTATGAAGAAACAGGTAGAAATTCTTACCAGATGTCAAAAAATTAATAGAAATAGGTCACTGTAGCAATAAAGTATTTCAATTATCATGGCTATTTGGAATTAATGTTCAGTTTTTCACTGCTGAAATAGTCTTCATAGTCTCCCACTAGTAATAGGAAATGTAAGAAGCAGCAACTTAAATACTTTTGTATATTTAACCTTGAATGAGACCATAAGTCTCTTACTCATTGAATTACTTACCTGGGATAACTGCACTTCCAGACTCCAGTTCTTAGGGTCTAAAGGATTTGTTTCTTGCACTTCTGAGGTCTTTCAATACAATTAAGAACAGGGGAAGAAAACCACATCAATAAAACCACACACACAAAAGTGTATAGTTCATTCAGAAACAGCACATTGCTAGAACTATTAAGTAAATTAAGAGGTGAGGTAGTAGCACAGAAGTTATTCTTGGCTAATGCAGAAAGCTAAGCAGTGAATGCTTGAATTGGGGAGCTATCTAAGAAGTTCAGAATTATATGTTAGACTGTAACATTTAGCTCTATGTCTTAGTTTTAGATAACACTCTGTTTCTTAGTTCTAGAGATACAGTTTACACTGATAATGATAATGCAGTTTACACTGAATAATAGTCTGTATTATTTTTTTAGCTTGTCTTTTCTATCTTGGCCCTCTTTTTTATTTTTAAACATTTTGTTAATTGGTTTGTTTTTTTACTGATCTTTGACAGAAATAAACTGACTGACTGACTGGTTTTTTTCTTTAAAGCATTCTCAAGGAATGGGTTCTGACAGTGGGTGTCCATATAAGTCATTGAGAGCTGGGTTTGCTTTACTGCTCCTAAGCATTCTGTTTTCTGGTGAATTTCAGGCAGTGGAAATAGAAGGAGAGAACTCATAGCAGCCAGGTGGGCGTGGCTGGGTGGGCACAGCCAGGTCAAGCCGTAGGACTAGGTGCAGCCAGCTCAGCACAGATGATTTGGCACAGCGAGATGAATGTGCCCAGGTAAACACAATCACATGGATGTGGCCAGATGGGTGCTTCCAGGTGGGCGTAGCCAGGTGGGCGCAGAACAAGTCACCCCGGGCAACCCTATTTTCTGTTCAAAATAAAGACAGTCATTGGGGTAATAGTTCCAAAGCTTTGCTATTCCAAGAAGCTGAAGACACTAAACAGCTACAGTGGGCAAATAGAGTGTGGTGGCCCAAAACCTATACTGGGTATAAGACTTTTAAAGAAGTACCATAATATTTGTTCCAATTTGATGACAGTACCAGAATCTTCCTTCTCTGCTACAGCTGCATATATAGAACATTTATCAGTTGAGGAACTATCTGAAGGTGTTCTGTAGATCTGAGAGATTACATAGTAGATGCTCTGAAAACTCACTGCAAATAACTGGATTTATATTTTGTAGGACAAATGTCTGCCACTTAAATCTGATCTGGATATCATTCTTTTGATGTCAAGGAAAAATGCAATCATGGTACAATCTACTTGCATTGCTTTCTAAGCTGGTTCTAGTCTAAGGCCAAGTAGGCACCAGTCTAGGGTGCCAAATTTTAGGAGCAAGTGAAAATTGAAAAGATTTGAAATGAAATGAACCTTTATTGTCAAAGTACAAACTATGTGTACACTGAGATTAGCTGAGCCTCCCTTTGTGCTCCCACCCCCAACACACAGTGACAACAAACCCTCCATCTTACTACACCATGTGAACCATTTCTGAAAAATACAATAAAAAAGCGAAAAAGCAATTAAGCTCAGAAGGATTTTCAGCCAACATAATACACGCACGCACGCACGCGCACACACACACACACACACTTTTAACCCAAAAATGCACTAAGGCAGAAGCGTGTCCACCCAATGGAGAAAACACAAACTGAGCAATGTGATACATCCAGTACAATACAAGAAATGTGCAATTGGAGAAACAAAACAACCACTTCACAAATACATGGCACAACATGGGAGAACAGACCCCTTCAGGACAAGATTCAGCAATCACATCTGCATTTGAAAGACAAAGGTCACTTTTTTGAAAACAGCAAAGTCCACATTCTGGATGACTGCTGGTTTGAAAGAGAGGTCAAAGAGGCCATCTACATTAAGATTGAACAGCCCTCTCTGAACAGAGGGAGAGGGATAATCACCTATCTCTTGTTTACAAAACAGTTCTTTGAGCAATTCCAAGAAAGTTCCATACCCATTTGCATTATTCAGGTGTTCCTGAGGTCATAGATAAACTCCAAGTGGCCTCAATGACTCTCAGAAAAAGTGCTAATGGAGTAGATAACTGCAAGGAATATAAATCCTTCTATTCTCCACCATTCAGTCAGAACTGAAGAAGCTTCTTGGATGAGAAGCAAAATGTCTTCAAGGAAAAACAAGGAAGTCCAGCTGACTCTTGAAAAAGCACCTTTGGGACAACCATGACCTGGATGATTGAGAATCTCTATAGACAAGTAGAATAGTTGTCAACACTGTAAACATTGGATATTCCCACTCTAACAACCGATTGAAAATTGCAGTCATTTTCTCTTTGCGTTTAACATGCTTTTTCTGGTATTTAGAAATCAGGTGTAGAAGGGGGGAGGTTGGGATGAAAGCTCAAGCTCAGCTAGCCATAATAATAATGCTGTTTTGTGGGAACCCAAGGATGAGCTGATAACGTTTTGGCGGGCTGAGGAACTAGGGAGAAAGCTCTTGTTTTAGGTTAATTGGAGAATGTGATTTATGACAGCTTATTGGGGGTGGGAATTGCACTTTGTTACTTTGTATCCAGGGGAAGGGAATTTAGTGTTTGGGTTCAACTATGTAGTGCCGATACTTTGTTTCCTGAATAAAATGTTCTTTGAGGAAGAATTTTTCCTTGAAGTTCTTTTGATGGGCTTTATCTATTGGAACCATGACATTAAACAAAAAAAAAAAAACTAACTTTCTACCTTAACCATCTTGGGGTCCTGAGCTCCAGTCACCTTCCCTAAGTTGGGGGATAGTCTGACAAAGACTTGGGGAAGATTTCAGCATGGAGAAGGAAGAAGCACCTGTAACCAGCACCCCAGCCATGGCTGCTGCCTCAGTGGAGGGACCGCAAGCCAGTGCACCAGCGGAGAAAGAAATGTTTGATGCCTTAAAGCAGGGGGGAAGACCAAGGACATGAGGGCTGAGCTGGTCATTGGGGTGGACCCTGCCCAGTGGAGACTCCAATCACCTCGAGGCAACCCTGCCAAAGGCAAGTTCTTTGAAAGCATTTGAAGCCGACTTTTAAAGCAGGAGCCTCTCGAGAATTGTGTTCCCTGGACAGTTGGGTAACCACTGAGGACTCTGGAGAATAGAAGTACCTGTCTGCATTCCATAGCCAATTGGTGGAGAAGTTGGCGGAGAGGTTCGAGGGACTAGAGGTGAGGAGTGGGGAGCAAGTTTCTCACTCTTTGCATGCAAGTGAACATGGTGATCAGCGAAGCTGATGTCATTCTGTGCCTAAGAGAAGCCCCAGCCCCACCAATGGAGCTCAGGCAGCTTCCCCATCTCTGAAGCCACCAGCATTAACTTCCAGCCCCATGAGAAGGGAGAGTCCCGGCTGCCTCTCTAAACATGGCAGTCCCAGACATTGTCACTCATCTAGGACTCCAGAGTGCCGCTCATGACACAAGAGCCCCAGTCAGCAGAGAAGTCCTGGTCAGCATTGATCATTGCGATCCCTCAACAGGCACTACTGCTGTGATGGCTCCAGGTGGCAGGATTATGATGACAGCCCCGATGAGTGGTCCCACTACTGATGCCTGAGCCACCACCAGGGCAGCCAAAGTCTGGATCATCACAAGTACCGTGAAAGCCCTGACTGTCGCTACTATCGGTCACACAGCCCTGTGCATCTTCATCAGCGCCACCCAAGCCCAATGTCATGGTTCTGACAAATGAAACTCTTCAAAGAACTTCGAGGCATTGTTTATCTTAAAGAATCTTTATTTGAGTAGCATGGCATCAGCATGTACATGGTCAAAGCCAAAATCTGAATTCTCCTCCCCTGAAGACATTGTATCAAAGCACAATTCCCTCCTCTAATTAACAGTCATGAATCACATTCTCCAATTAGTTTGAAATGCAGACTTTCCCTCCAGTTCTCCAACCCGCCATTTCTTACCTCTTATTTGAAACAGCCTTGAATCATGCACTACTACAGTATGATATTGTTATGTCTAACTAATTCCCATACACATTCTACCTCCTCCCCTCCCAGTGTCATCTAATTCTAACTTTAAGAGTAACACACAAGTTAAAGAAAAAAGCTGCCTGTCCATATTTTGTCAAAGGAAGAACATTCAATGTTAGCAGCATTGACACCTGAGGCCTTCACAGGGAGAAGACCCAGATGTGAATGTTCAATAAGGTTTAATACAATAGCTGCATGACCTGTTGGCTGGACAGCAACAGGTCAGGGCGCCACAATTGTTGGGAGCCCTGCAGCAATTGGGGATGCCACAGCCGCCACCATCAGGAGGTCAGCAACTGGTGGGAGCACAGCAACAGTGGGGTTGACAACAACCCCTGAATGTGCAACAACCATAGTGGGCTCTGCAGCAACTGGGGATGCCGCTGCCACTGCCAGGACGTCAGCAGCCATTGGGACTGCAGCAGCAGTGGCGGTGGCAACAGCCCCTGAAAGTGCAACAACTGCTGGTGGGCCTGCAGCAACTTGGGATACCGCAGCCACTGTTTGGAGGTCAGCAGCTCTTGGGAGTGCAACAGCTGCAGCAGGGAGGCCAACAACTGCTGGGAATGCAGCCGCAATGGGGGGCAGCAGCCCATGATGGCACCGCCCCTTAGACTGACTTTTCATGGCGATCCGGAGAAGCTGATCTTCTTCCTTAATCAAGTACATTCCCACATGAATCACAATACCAATTTCTACCCGAATCCAGCTGCTACTGATTCAGTGTCAGCCTGTGCTCCCAGCAGCTGAGTCTGAGGAATCTGAGTAGGAGGAGGAGGGGTTTGGAGAGCCTTCACTGTTGGAGGGAGGCTCTGATGCACTGCAGGACTTTCAGCCTGGCCCCTCCAGTCATGTTCCTCATGAGGCTTAGCTGTGTGAGGAGGAGGTGTCAGACTCAGAAGAGTCACAGCTGAATCTGTTCAGAGACGCTAGAAGCAGAAGGCAATCCAGGAGAGTAGAGCAGATTCCCAGCTGCCTCCCAAACTCCACCTTCACCACTGGGTGTGAGCAGCAGCAGGGCACTCTGTCCTGGCGGGAATCAGCGGTGGCCTAACCCTAACCCCCACACTGCTCCCTCCCTCACTTCACCTCCTCAGCAGCGATGGCAGCCTAATGGACCTG
>JAKJMR010018164.1:133186-158351 GCA_024449315.1 Daboia siamensis | reverse complement strand
TCTCTGTTGGGCCTAGGCAGCCATGATGCCAATGGGGATCCGGCTTTCTCTGCTTGGGGTGGCCTTTTGCCTGCTGGGCATGGGCGTGCACCTCTATGTGGGGCTTGCTAGCTGGCTGCTTTGCCTCCTTTGTGCTGGGTGGGGCTGCCACTCTGGGCAGCGGCAGCCTAATGGACCTGCGCAAGCTGCTGGCAGCAGCAGCTGTGCGCATGCCCACAGAAATGGCTCTGCATACCGCCTGTGGCACGCATGCCATAGATTCGCCACCATGGTCTTAGAAGGTTGCAGTGATTGCAGAAACCTAGTGGATAAATAAGCTTTGTCCCCAGTGTGAAAAGGTTTGGGTTCCTTTCTCTTTTTATAAGCATCCATGACTACAGCTAGAGCTTTTCTGACTATTGGCCAGGTGTTTTGCATCTATTCCTTAAGGTAAGGGATGGTAGGCTCACTGGCTGGTAATTCAGGCATAGGTTTGAACACCTGTCTTTTGGCAACTTGGAAGGGGGTGTACCTTGTGCTGGAGTGAACAGCCTTGTTATATGCCACTTTGGCAAATAGCAAGAGATCCATCCAATTGTCCTGCTGATAATTGATGAAACATCTAAGGCAGGGCTTTTCAACCTCTGTGGATTGTACCACTTTTAGGACATTTATTTTTTATTTTTTATTTTAATCCCATTTATATCCCACCCTTCTCCGAAGACACAGGGCGGCTTACAATGCTTAGCAATAGCCTGCATTCTATGTATATGCCTGCTTATTAGGGCTTTCGCCCCCCCCCCCAAGCGGCATTATTACAAAGTCAGCTTATTGCCCCCAACAATCTGGGTCCTCATTTTACCTACCTCGGAAGGATGGAAGGCTGAGTCAACCTTGAGCCTGGTGGGATGCGAACCTGCACTAATTGCAGGCAGCTGGTGTTACTTAAGGAGGCATTAGCTCACTGCTCCACCAAGGCACATGACAATATTTGAGTACCATCAGTGTCTAGTAAAGTGTCAAAACTTGATAACTAAAAAAGGGGGGGATTTTGGGTTTTACTGATTAAATTAATTTGTTGTTATAGAAGTGGCTAATTTATAATATTATGGAAAAGTAAAAAGTTGAGGTTCAGTGTTAATGCTTCCTTCTACTGCAATAGAGGAAGTCTGTTCTTTTTCCCTTCTTCCCCTCACTTTTTCCCCTTTTCTCTCCCCACTGTGTCCTACTATTTGCTTTTGTATTTTTGTATTTTATTCTATAATCAAATAAAATATTACAAACTGTAGAAAAAAAAGAAAAAAGTACCATTTTTAATTTCTTTGGTGGCTGTTAATTTGCTGAATCACTTTCCCTTTGCACTGCCCTGCAGTGCACAATTTCAGACAGAGGTGTGCAGTTTACTTCAAAGTTCTGGAAAACCTTTTTGGAGCTTTTGGGCACAGAACAAGGCTTCAGGTCATCTTCCTCAAATGAATGGGGGGGACAGAATGAATGAACTGAGTTCTGAAGGAGTACCTTAGATCAGGGCTTTTCAACCTATGGTACTTTGCCATGTGGCAGGTGGTATGCGACTGTTAGGAATCACCCAGGGACTGTCATTCAGTCATCATCCACAAATGAATGGTGGGACTGAATGGTTGAACTCAGTACTGGAACAATATTTAAGGTGCTTTATTAATTACCAGCAATATAACTGGACTGACCTTTGCACTGATAAATGTATGATGAATTTATCCATGTTTATTAATATGCACCACTACCAGTTAGCTGAGGAGTCTTCATACCTGGCACTTTTAAGACTCGTAGACTTGTAGAATTCCTCAGACATCATGGCTGGTTGAGGAATTCTTGGAGTTGAGGCCCACAGGTCTTAAAGTTGCTAGACCCCTGAGCTAGCTTGTCAGCCCTTCTTCCTCTCTCTCTTCTGAGCTCTTTCCACAGTGTAGTAAGAATGCACCCCCCAATTCCTTCTCCAAATATGTTGGAGAAACATTTTTTCTAAGTGTCAGGGCCCACTTTAAAACCTCATCCTAAAAAAGCAGAACTCATGGAAGCAGTTTCTTCCAAAAAGAACTGTTCTTAGGAGAAGCTGATGGCAGGCATAATAAACAGGATCTGAGGATTTCCTGCTCAGATCAATAGGTTAAAAGAGTCCCAAGCAAACCCCATCCCAATAGTTCATCCAGTTAGTTCAAATGGACCCATCCCCAGGTGTTACACCCATTGTGGGAAAGAGCTGATAATGCCAGTCTGTTTCAGGCTTGTAGCAGTGTTTGTTGGGTCTTCTGACCTTCCCTTCCAAAACAGGAGATAGACCAGATGGCTGGAGGTGCATTCCTTTCTCTCCCCCCCCCCCACTTTGACCTGATATCAAGGGAAGATAGTTCAAAGAACAAGTATGCAGAGACAGCGAAAGAGTTACATTGTAGCGATAGAGGGAAACAAAGTGGCAGCCCGCAGGATCTTCCCCCTCCCTTCCAGGAGTATGGCAGAACCCAGAATAATAGAAGAAATAGAATTAGAAAGAGCCCCTTAAACAATATGGGTTCTGACATCCTGCCCCCCCCCTTAAAAAAAGAAAGATCCACCTGTGGGAAAACAAAGACAAACAAAGATGTAGGTTAGTCTGGTTTGTTTGGGTATTCTGTGTGGAATTTCTTAAGCAGCTTAGGAGTTTTAATATAGTGTTTGTGGACTCACTCATTTTGGGAGGACAGAAGATGTTTCCACGCTACTAGGTACTGAGTGGACCCATGGTGTTTTCTGGAATCTAAGATTTCTTTAATTTCAAAATGTTGTTCCCCTTCTACCATAATGGGAGGAGTGGGAGGAGCAGCAGCTGGTCTTAATGGTGATTGTTGCTCACATTTTAGAAGATTGCAGTTGAAAATTGGATGAATTTGTCTGAGGGACTTTGGGAGTTCTAACTCTACTGTTACAGGGTTTATGATTCTGATAATGGGGAATGGTCCTACATATTTGGGTTCCAGTTTTTTGGAGAGTTGTAAGGATTTTAGGTATTTGGTAGTTAAGTAAACCTTCTTGCCTACACTAAAAGGTTTTGGCTCAACTCTCTTTTTAACTGCCTGCATTTTATATGCTTGCCTAGCCTCATCTAAGGCTTTTCTAACTACTGGCCAGGTATTCTGTAGTTGTGCAATCCAGTCCTTTAATGAAGGGATTGCTGGGTCCATTGATGGGAGTTCAGGTTTTGGGTTGAAACTCTGTCCTGTGGCTACTTGGAAAGGAGTGTAGCCCATGCTGGAATGGACAGTGTTGTAAGCAACATTTGCAAACAGAAGCAGGTCAGTCCAGTTATCTTGCTGGTAATTAATAAAGCACCTTAAAATTGTTCCAGTACTGAGTTCAACCGTTCAGTCCCACCATTCATTTGTGGATGATGACTGAATGACAGTCCCTGGGTGATTCCTAACAGGCTTAGGAACGCTTTCCAAAACTCCAAGCTGAATTGTACTCCTCTATCAGATATGATGCATTGAGGGGCTCCATGAAGTTGGTATATGTGTTGAACAAACAGTTTTGTGAGTGTCTTTGCATTAGGAATCTTTGTGCAGGGAATAAAATGTACGTGTTTGGAGAATAAGTCCGTCACAACCCAGATGACTGTGTTTCCACTACTCTCAGGTAATTCCACAATAAAATCCATGGAGATCTCCTTCCAGGATGCTGAGTGAGTCGCTACTGGTTGCAGTAATTCAGGTGATTTCCCTGTAGTCTCTTTGCTGAGACACAAATCCAGCAGCTAGCCATGTAACTTTCAATGTCCTTTTTTATCGAAGGCCACCAGAATTGCCTTTTGACTAGGTGCAATGTTTTTACAAACCCAAAATGGCCTGCGGACTTCAAGCCATGGCACAGCTACATGAATGTTAGTCTCTGGCTTTTGAGTATGTACAATTTTCCTCCAGTCCATGGTAGTCCATCAGTGATGGTGCATAAGTTCTTATGGCTTAGGAACCATTCATCGGTTTCTAGTGCCTTTTTGAATTCGATTCCTGCTTAACTTGCTAAAGGTTTTTGGAGTTTGGCTTGTGCTCGGGTAGTGACCTGTGCTGCCAGCTGTTTATCTGGCATAAGTGGCTTTGTTACATCACTTCAAGTACTGTTGTATTGTGGCATTCTGGACAATGCATCTGCCATAAAGTTTTTTTTTCCCGGGAGGTGTTTTAATGTGAAATTAAATCAGTGGAAATGTTGTGACCACCTGGCTTGTTTGGGAGTTAATTTCCAGGGCATTTTTAGTGCTTCCAGATTCTTGTGGTCAGTCCACTCCTGGAAATGAATTTTGTTCCCCTTCAGGAAGTGCTGTCAAGTGAGGAGACCCCATCGCAGTGCATATACCTCTTTTTCCAAGACCGCACACCTCTGTTCTGTTTCCATGAGTTTCCTTGATGTATATGCCCAAGGCTGTAGTGTCCCCTCATCATTTTTCTGAAAGAGTACATCATTGGCATCTGCCTGAATCAAAAAAGGTTTGTCATTGTTGGGGTGCCTTAGCATCAGTTCCTTGGAAAAAGTTTTTTTAAGTCTTTTGAATGCAGCTTGACATTCCATTGTCTATTTTAATGCTTGGTTTGGCCTTTCCTTCCCCCTGGTTTTCAGTAGGTTCGTAATCAGCAATGCTATTTGGGCAAAGGAAGGAATGAACTGCCAATAAAAGTTGGTGAAACCGAGGAAATTCTGCAATTGCTTCCTGGTGCAGGGCAGAGCCCATTGTAACATGGCTTGGATCTTCTCAGGGTCCATTTGTATGTTATTTGTTGATCAATATCCCAGATATCAATCCTATCCTTTTGGAATTCATATTTAGATACTTTGGCACAAAGGTGAGCCACCTGCATTTTGTTTAGGACTGCTCTGACCAGTTTGATATGTTTGTCCATGGTCTCAGTGAATATAAGGATGTCATCTAGGTAACCAAGTACCCTTTTATACAGGTGCTTCTGCAATACATTATTTATCAACTGCATAAATACTGTGGGTGCTCCTTGTAGCCCAAAAGGTAGAACATGAAATTGGTAACACTCTAAGGGCAATTGAACACTGTCTTCCATTCGTCCCCCTCCTTTATTCAGATCTGGTAGTTAAAAAAAGGTAAAGGTAAAGGTTCCCCAGGACATGCCTGCTAGTTGTTTCCAACTCTAGGGGCCAGTGCTCACCTCCGTTTCAAAGCCAAAGAGCCAGTGCTTGTCCGAGGACGTCTCCGTGGTCATGTGGCCGGCATGACTGGACACCAAAGGCGCACAGAACACTCTTACCTTCCCACCATAGTGGTCCCTATTTTTCTACTTGCATTTTTACGTGCTTTTGAACTGCTGGGTTGGCAGAAGCTGGGACAAGTAACAGGTGCTCACTCTGTTACGTGGCACTCGGGATTTGATTTGGTAGTAGGCTTTCCTTAAGTCCAGTTTTGTAAAGATCTTCCTTTTCTATAGGTGGGACATCATGTCTTTCATGAGGGGGAGAGGGTACAAATTTGTTTACTGCATTTAAAGCTCTATAGTCCACGCAGAGGCGAAGAGTCCCATCTTTCTTCTCTCAGAACAGCAGAGCTGGTTTTGCCAGCTGAATAAAACCCCTTTCCAAATTTTTATCTATGAACTTTTGCATTTCCTCCAATTCTTGCGGGCTCATGGAATACAATTTGGGCTTGGAGAATTTTGCACCCAGTTGGATTTCTATCGCACAGTCCATGGGCCAGTGAGGCAGCAGTTCATTGGATCTTTCCTCACTGAACACTTCAGCCAGGTCTCCATACTCCTCCAGTATTTTGGGTAGTTCCTTTCCCCCCCACCACCACAGCTTTCTTGCGCGGGGTTTCCCCATTTCAGGGTTGGGCTGGTACCTTGGTTGATTCCCATTTTGGGAATCTGAGTTCCACCATTCTCCAGTCCACCCACGGGTTTCACTTGGTCAGCCACATCATGCACAGAATTAGGGGGCATTCCATGCCAGGGGTCACCACAAATGTTATAGTCTCTACATGGTCTCCTATGGTAAGTTGAACTGGTATCTAGTAAGTTGAACTAGCGTTGCTAGTGTGGCAGGCATCCCCCCTGCTATGGACCCATCTAATTGACCAAGAGAGATTGGTTTCTTCAGCCTCCTCACCGGAATTCCTAAGTTCCCCACTAACGTTGGGCTTATGAGACAGCATGTGTAGCTAGAGTCAATTAATGCCCTGACTTCTACTCCCTCAGGCATGCCAGTGGCTAACAGTTCTACTGTCTGGGTGAGGGGTGCAATGGGTCCACTTAACAAGGGTTCATATTCGGAGTTGTCATTGGATGATTCGAATGTTCCTCCAGGTTGGTTGGAGTTCCCTTTCCTTGTTGGGCTGAGGAAGGGAAGTTGATGACTTTCATGCCTTTCATGGCCGTCTCCTTCAGCTTCAGTGGGGTCTTCCCTGGTTTTCCAGCTGGAGCTCAGTCAGGTTTTCTGGTAGGGGTGCATGAGCAACATTAGGTGGCGTGGTGCCCCTCCTGAGGTTCTCTTAGTGGCTGATGGTTGTTTTGCTGGTTCATGGGTTGACTCCAATAGCGACTTCCCGCATGATCTCCCCCCTCAGCATTGTGTCTTGGCCAGGTTGATCTCAGCTTCTTCAGCTAGGACGTTCCAATCTTGCAATCAATGAGGGTCTCCCCGAGGGAGGCAGGTGTCACAGAGGCCGTAGTTTAACCCATCCTTGAAGTGGCTGAGCAGAATGTCCTTTGGCCAATTCAGCTTGCTGGCCAGTGCTCGGAACTCCTGGGTATATTATGCCACTGGTCACCTGCCCTGTTTCACCGTCTTTATTTGCTCCCATGCCTTCTGGTCTGCTAATGGCTCTTTGAAATGATTCCAGGGGCTGCTGGCTTCTGTGTTGCCAAGGCAGTTGCCACAGCTTCTGTGGAGCCAGCTTCCCCTGCCATGGCTTTGGTCATTCCCGACTCACTCCCACTGGCCTCAGTTTCTTCCAGTTGTTCCCTCCTTTTACTCTTGCACTGTCTGGATTTAGTCTTTAGGTTCTGAAAGACTTCCGCCATGTATTGCACAGCTTGCTTCAGGATCTGGTCAGCTGATTCCTACTCTCCTTTGGACTCATCCTCCTCATTGGAGAGCAGTTCCATCTCCTGCTTCCAGCCCTTTCTCTGGCTGCCTTGGGTGAATGTTACTCGCTAGGCTTTTCCTTCCCACTCTTCTCTCTTTCCTACTATGACAGACCATCTAGGTTTCATGGAGCTTTCTGCTGTGACCATTTCCTCCATCCATCCAGAGGAGCTTTCTTCTGGGTGATTCTTTGCAGCTGACTCTTCCCCAGCATTTGGTCTTGTTCGCTGCCATGGAAGGGCATGGTGTGCACATTCCCCATGGTAGGGTGGTTGCCTCTCTGGGTTGAGCTTTTTGTAGATCTGCTTTAATGTAAGATCCTACCTTAGCTAGTCCTCCCAAGAAAGCAGTACTCTTGAGGCAGGCATTATCTCAAAAAGAACTTTTATTGAGAGGTAGTGCTAGCAAGGAACCAAAGCAAGATCTAGTATTTTCCCATGAAAAATATTACATTAAAGCATCCTTTACAGACCCCAACCCAACGGCCAAATGTCCAGTTTGTGTTCATCCAATCCTCAGGTGTGAAGTTGTTATGGAAACCAATTGATAAGAATAGTTCCCAGGAAGCATTCTTAGGGTTTTGGTTTCCTCTAAGCCTCTTGATCTCCTCCCCTCACCACAGAGATAAGACAGATAGCCCAGGGCACATTCCTTCTTCCATTCATACCCCAAAGCATCAAAGCACATATCAGCCTCCCCCTCCCAACAGAATGGCAGACTGGAACATAGAAAGAAAAAGCATATAATAAATGAAGGTCTGACAATGACATTCTAATCTATATCAAGACTATGGCAGAGTACATAAAATTAGTCAGGGCTGTGCTAAAAAAGCTTAGAGCAGCCCATTGTGTGCTAAATTGTCCAAGTGCGAGTTCCACCAAAACAAAATCAATCATTTGAGGTACCATATTTCATATGAAGCAATAGAAATGGACCCCGAGAAGATGTGGGCAGTACTGGAGTGGGCTCCTCTTTGCACACAAAAGCAACAGCAAAGCTTCTTGGGGATTGCCAATTTTTACCACCAATTTATTCCATCGTTTGCACAGATAGCTGTCCCCATCACCATCCTACTAAAGATGAAAGGGGAGGGGAAGTCCAAACCTAGCCAGCTGCTGAAATGGACAATGGAATGTTTGAAAGGCTAAAGCACCTGTTTGCGGTAGAACTAGTACCAAAACACCCAGGCCCCAATGGCCCTTTGTAATCCAGGCAGATGCTAGTGATGACATAGTGGGGGCAGTGCTCTTGCATAAAAATGAGGAGGGGGCTCTGCAACCATGTGTCTATACTTCCAGAAAGCTTACCAAAACTAAATGCAAGTGGGCAGTGTGGGAAAAAGAGGCATATGAGGTGCATTGGGTGCTCTTAACCTGGAGTGGGGGACTCCTTTTGAGATATGGACTGACCATAAGTACCTAGAAACCCTAAAAACCCCACAGAGGTTGTTGCCCAAACAAGACTTGCTCAATACTTTAACTGGTTCAATTTCACACTGTGATATCTCCCGGGGGTGGGGGGAGCACTTTCAAGCAGATGCCTTATCACATTGCCACAGGATAACAGTTCAAACCAGAGTTGGTTAGACTCATTATCCCATCCTGGCAATTAGCAGCTCCAGTCGCCACCAGAGTGCAAGCTGAATTGAAACCTCATGTAAACAGAGTACTTAGGGGGCACTCTAAAAGCAGCATTGGAGAAGGACAAATGGTTCCAAACTGACAAAGGGGAATGCGTGACAATCTAGCTTGGATGGTCTAGCTTGGGTGGGAGCAAAACTGTATGTCCCTTAAAGTCAACAGACTGGAGTCTTATAGAAAAGCCATGATTCCAAGGTTGTGGGACATTTTGGTTTTGTCAAAACCTTGCACTTGGTTAAACACCAATTCTGGTGGCTGTTATTAAAGAAAGACATAGAAAGCTATGTAGCTTGTTGGCCTACTTGTGTCTCTGCCAAAAGGTGGCAAGGGAAAACTCCTGGACTCCTCCAGTCAGTAATCGAGCCCAATGCCCCATGGAAAGAGATTTCAATGGATTTTATAGTAGAGCTACATGAGAGCTTGGGGAACACTGTAATTTGGGTGATAACTGATTTCTTCTCCAAACAAGTGCATTTTGTGCCCTGCAAAAAAATCCCATCTGCCCACACCTTAGTCAAACTGTTCATAAAGCACATCTATAGACTACGTGGAGCAAAAGAGAAAATAATCTCAGACCACAGCACCCAGTTCACTTCATGGTTTTGGTAAGAGTTCTTAAAACTTTTGGGGAACACTCAGGGGCTTAGCTCCTTGCATTATCCAGAAATGATAATGCAATAATATTACTAAATATTGTCTTAATCAAATTTTGAACTAGTTCGTGCCAGTCTTCAAGGACACCGAGAAGACAGAGACATTTTGGGATGGATTGCTCCAAACACCGCATGTTCTCAAAACACCCAGATGTCCTCCCATTGGCTGGAGATGCACTAGTCAAGTGGGGAGACCCACATTGGGAAGAAAAGTCTGTATGCTTTTATGGGGAAATTTAGCTATAGCCAGACTTTACTGCATCCAGCACCCTTTAGTAAAAGAACCAATCATTTCAAAACAAATGGAGTTGAGAGTTTTTCTTTCCTAAGGGGGCAATCTGGCTGAGCAGGCCTGACATGAACTTGAAGGACTAGTATATGAAAGCAGTTATGATATAGTTGCCATTACTGAAACTTGGTGGTATGAAACTCATGACAGGAATGTATTGATGGAATAATACAAACTATTCAAAAGAAACAGTCCTAACAACATTTATAAAATTCTGTTTTCACTTTTTCATTACGGGATACTGAGTATAGATTAATGAGAAGAAGAAAAAACACATGAATTTCAACAACTGTAGAATCAGGCTGCAGCATAACAAAACTGACAAAAATGAAGGGGGACTGAATATGTTCTGACTGCCCTATAAATAAATGTACCTTCTGTGCTGATTTTTCTAAAGTTAAAGTCTTCAGGAAAAGCATTTTAATTTTTTTGCAGAGATTTTCTTAAGATCAAATTTCCAGAAAAAAATTATGGATGTGGAAAAAAATACGGAATGAGTGGTTTTTCATTTTAGTGAACCTGCTTACTATGTTAACTTATTAATTTTCATATACCATTACGTCCCTGTTTTGGAATAACTGAAGTGAGTGTGAAGTTCCTGTTCATACACTGTCATAGCATTGCAATGACAGAATACTCCCCCCACTACAAAGAAGGCAAACAAGAAAGTTCATTTTTATTATCACCAAAATTTGATTAAGACAATATTTTAGTAATATTACTTTGATCCACATTAAACAAAATTGATAAATCAAAATGTTAACATTTTGAAAATGCAACTTTCTAGATATAGAATTTAGTAATAATGTACCATTTTGGGATCATGAGTAAATTAGGTCAAGCTACAATTAACCTGAGATTCTTAATGGAAGCAAAGAAACTATGTTTCATTTATGTATCCTCCTGACATGCATCTTCCTCAAATCCTGTTATTTTCATATAATCATAAATTCCCTTTTGCTTCTATCTTATCTTCATAGCTAATACAGAGAGCACCATCTACTGGAATAATAAGAATGTGTATTATTGAAATCTATGTCTTCTGTAGTTAAAATATATATTTTCTATTTTTATCTCCACAGTGCTTCAGAGAAGAATTGCTAATTCCACTTTGTCTATGGAGAATTTCACTCATCCAGGTCATGGTTGTCCAAAAGCTTCCTTTCAAAAGGCAACTGAATTTTCTTGTTTTTTTCTCCTTGAAAACGTTTCACTTCACATCCAAGAAGCTTCTTCAGTTCCACATTCCACTTTGCTCTTAAGCACCTGCTCTGATGAAGTCTGTTGCAATTTGGAACCCAATGGAACTGTCTGATCTAATCCAATTAGGCCAGGGAAGAGTTGATCCCTACAGCTTTTGCTACAGCTTGAAAATGAGTCTAGAGCCGATAAATGAAAGTTCGGATTTCATATGCAGCAGCAGTTTTAGTCTATGGCAGATTCATCATAGGTGGATATAACTTATGACAAAGACAATATGAGGCTATTTTGTTCCATACAAGCAGGAGAATTATAGCAATAGCAAGCATCTAGCAGATTATTGTAATTGCTAGATGCTTGCTATTGATGGTCAGGCATGTTCACTTTAGCCCATCTAGAATTTGCAGTTATGCACTAAATAATTTAGTTTTTGCCAGATAGTTCATTTATGTTTTGTAAATTGCCACCCCTTTGTAATCTTAGATCTATTGTTTATTTTTTTTATTTGCAATTCAGTCATCAAATTATTACCATGAAGTTATAGAACCAAAAGTAGCAGAAACATAAAATTGTTTCAGTGTTAAAGTAGCAGTGCAAGCCATTGGGATGATATAAGTTTGGGTGCACAATTATCCTGCGTGTCAGAATCCATTTATATCCCATTCATAAATCCCTATCTATATGTTCTAAAATCTTACGCCCCTCACTGGATTCTGCCATTCCCAAGGAGGAGAAGAGAAGATGTTAATTGGCCATCCTTATCCATTTGTTGCAAGGGTGTTTATTTCAGCCTGCCTGGAGGCCATCATCAGACCAGGGGAAGAACCTTTGAACTGAGAAGAACAAAGAAAGGGAGGGGGGACAGATCTGGTTTGTATCTCCGATTGGAATCTGAAAGGAAGGAAGGAAGTGTCGTAAAGGCATGGAAGATCCCTCTTCCCTTGGAAGGTTTTGACACCTGAACCTTAATTGATCCGGGACTGACCAAATGGACTGAGGGGAGGGGGTTTCACTCGGGGACACTTTAAAAGTATCAATCTGTAACACAGTTTTCAGATCCTGTCTAGTTTTCCACTGGCAATCATGTTTTAGTAAAAGCTTCTTCTTGGACAATCCTGTCTCCAAGAGTTCTCCTTTCCTAAGACGTGGATTGGGGTGGGTCCTGACATTAGACAGGATCTGCAGTAAGAGTCAGGTAAAAGGTAAAGGTTCCCCTGCACATGTGTGCTAGTCGTTTCCGACTCTAGGGGCTGGTGCTCATCTCCGTTTCAAAGCCGAAGAGCCAGCGCTTGTCCGAGGACGTCTCTGTGGTCATGTGGCCGGCATGACTAGGCAGTAAGAGTCAACCTGGAAGGAAAAACCTTACCGGGGGACTTTGCAAAAAATACAATGTCTAATGACGAAGCAAGGCAGGAGGAAAGCCCCATGGAAAGGGAGTTTTTCCCCAACCGAAACCCCACCAATGGTCAGAAGCTGAAGCATCAGATTCCTCCAGGGAAGAGGTGGCGGAGATGCATGACTACAAACCGCGGTGGTCGATGGGCGTTGGAAGGAAAAGTGAGTGGGAAAAGGCATCAAGGAAAGTGACCCTGAGGTGGGGTGGCCACCAACCTGAATGGAGGCAAGAGATAGAGAACTTCCTGCACGTCAGTGAAGAGGAGTGGATCCTAGAGAGAGCTATTGACCTGATGAAGAAAACCCTTAGCTCACTAAGAGAGGAGAAAACTGAGTACCGCAGCCGCAGCAGTGCCTGGGGCTGCAACTGGAGAGACAGTTGGGGGGGGGGATCTCGTACCTGCAACACCAGGGCCATCCTCTGGAACAGGAGTTGCTGCCTCAGTAATACCCCCCCCCCAGAACCACAGATGGGGATCAGGATGAGGGGTAATACCGCCCACTGCGCATACAACAATCCATTCAAAGACTTCTGCCCCTGGAAGCAAAATTCAGGGGGGAGCCACCACGCTTGGGGTTTTTCCTAACCCAAGTCCTCAGCTATATGGAAGAATATGGACGGGACATCCCCAGTGACAAAGCCTGCATCCGTATCAAAAATTTGGAAGCACTAAAAACACCCAGGAAACTCACTCCTAAGCAAGCCCGCTGGTCCCAACATTTTCACCAATTCAATTTCACTCTCAAACACTTACCGGGGGGGGGAAGAATTTCCTGGTGGATGCATTATCTCGCTTGTCCCAATATAACAGCACACGGGCCACTGCCTCTAAACCACTTGTGCCTGAACAACAACTGGCAGCACCAATCACCACCAGGGCCCAAGCTAAAATGAAGCCGAAGGTGGATAGCCAAACTGGAATAGAATTCCAAAAGTCTTTGGAAAGTGATGAATCATTCCAGAAAAATAGACATGAGTGCACAATTAAAGATGGACTACCCTGGGTGGGTGAGAAGTTATACATACCTGCCACCCTGAGTCCTACGGGAAAGGGCAGTATATAAATTCAATAAAATTCAAATTCAAATTCAAATTCACCCAGAGGATCAATTTCCTGTAACTGTGCCATCCATGAAAAAGGACATAGAAAGCTATGTGGGCAGCTGTCAAATTTGTGCGATGGCCAAGAGGCTGCAAGGGAAATCGCCAGGACTGTTACAACCAATGGCGAACCCCTCAGCCCCATGGAAAGAAATAGCCATGGATTTTATAGTGGAATTGCCAGAAAGCAATGGGAACATAGTAATCTGGACAGTCACAGATCTGTTTTCTAAACAAGTGTATTTCATACCTTGCCAAAAGATCCCTACCGCAAAAGCCTTAGCAAAACTTTTCATACAGCACATTTACAGATTGCATGGGGCACCACAACGCATCATATCTGATAGAGGGGTGCAATTTACGTCAGCATTTTGGAAAGAATTTTTATCCTTTTTAGGAACCACCCAAGGACTGACATCTAGTCATCACCCTCAATCGAACGGTCAATGTGAAAAGTCTGACTCAGTACTTGAGCAATATTTAAGATGCTTTATTAACTTCCAGCAAACAAACTGGACGGACCTACTGCCTTTCGCAGAAGTGGCATATAATAATGCAGTTCACTCCAGCACAGGTTACACTTCTTTTCAAGTAGCTACCGCTTAAAGTTTCAACCCCATGCCAGAACTAACCCCAACCGAACTGGTAATTCCCAAACTGAAGGAATGGATTGCTTAATTACAAAACATCTGGCCAATCGTTAGGAAAGCTTTAGATGAAGCTAGACAAGCATACAAGACACAGGCGGACAAAAAAAGAGTCAATCCCATACCATTCAGGGTGGGAGAGATGGTATATTTATCGACAAAATACCTTAAATCACTACAACCCTGTAAAAAACTCTGACCAAAATATATTGGACCTTTTCCAATTAAAAGAATCATAAACACAGTTACAGTTGAATTAGGACTACCCAAAAATCTTAGACAAATACACCCAATTTTTCACTGCAGTTTACTAAAAAGAGAACAACAGTCACCCCTATGAACACCCCCCCACACACACCACCTCCCATCATGGTGGAAGGAGAACAACATTTTGAGGTGAAGGAAATCCTAGATTCCAGGAAACACCATGGAGCAATTCAGTATCTAATAGCTTACAAACACCTCCCCTCCCCAGAAAATGAGTGGGTCAATAAACACCACGTTAAAGCACCAAAGTTGCTTAAGAGGTTTCATACAGAATATCCTAACAAACCGGGCTAACAATTATGTTTTATTTCCTCTACAGATGGACCTATCTTTCCTTTAAGGGGAGCAGATTGTCAGAATCCATTTATATCCATTCATAAATCCCTATCTGTATGTTCTAAAATCTTACACCCCTCACTGGATTCTGCCATTCCCAAGGAGAAGAGAAGATGTTAATTGGCCATCCTTATCCATTTGTTGCAAGGGTGTTTATTTCAGCCTGCCTGGAGGCCGTCATCAGACCACGGGAAGAACCTTTGAACTGAGAAGAACAAAGAAAGGGAGGGGGGAGAGATCTGGTTTGTATCTTCGATTAGAATCTGAAAGGAAGGAAGGAAATGTCGTAAAGGCATGGAAGATCCCTCCTCCCTTGGAAGGTTTTGACACCTGAACCTTAATTGATCCAGGACTGACCAAATGGACTGAGGGGAGGGGGTTTCACTCGGGGACACTTTAAAAGTATCAATCTGTAACACAGTTTTCAGATCCTGTCTAGTTTTCCACTGGCAATCATGTTTTAGTAAAAGCTCCTTCTTGAACAATCCTGTCTCCAAGAGTTCTTCTTTCCTAAGACGTGGATTGGGGTGGGTCCTGACACTGCGTAAAGGATGAGATCTCTTTCTGTAAGGTACTTAATTTATTTCTTGGTTTTGTACATACTTCTCTTTGCCCTGACATATACCAGACTTTGAACTGCACCGGTTACTTTTCAAAATCAGAATTGGGATCTGTAGTTCCTGCTCTGATCGTCTTTCAAATACACACAGAGAAAAGGTGTCCAAGATAAAAGACTTTCTTGAGTATCCTCTACAGAGTTGAACTTTGAGAACACTGACAGGTCCCAAATGCTGGAACTTCTTAACCATGGACACTGGGCTTCCATTGCCTTGAGGCAGCCCTCAGACAGATCACTGCAGGGCAATACTGGTGACCTCTTGCTTGTGGTGCTCCTTCCCAATCAGAGCCCCTTGTAGCCCAGCCTCTGCTGAATCACCATATATACTTGCTTCATTGCTGCTTATACAACTGAAAAAGACAATGATCAGCATGTTTTCTTTTTTTTACTCCAAACAAAAAGGAAAATATTCTAAAACTGTCCTGCCCTGGTCAATTTTGAATCAAACATTTTGCATTAATAAGCAGGCCTATAGATCCTAAGATAGAGCTTTTGTATTGGGCTCACTGTGAATTTTAATAAGCCTGACTTTGTACAAAAAGTAAAAAAGAAATGGGCCAAATGCAACAAAGACAAATTTCATTAGATTCTAATCTCCAATAGGCAGTTTCTTCTTTAACAAATACTCTCCTGCAGGTTTCTCTAAATCCTTTCAGTGAAGAAATACTTTTTTTTGTTCCAGTCAAAATGCAACTTGTATCAAAAAAAAAAGGGAAAAAGATAAAGAGGGGAACCTGGGATTGTACACAGGACACATTGTATTGACATTAAGCCAGGCAATGATTAAAAATGTAGCACCTTTTATGAAGGTGAGAAATGGTTAATGATGTATCCCATACTGAAGCCAAGCAGCAAATCCTTTGATGGAGAGCACACCAAGTGGTGGAGTATGATTTATTTGTATTCATTTCCTTTCAATGATGGCCAGGAGAGAGGGAGAATGGGATGGAGAAAATGGGAAAATAAGATGGCCTGTCAGTTGTGCTTGTTTAGGCTGTTAGGTTAGGCTGGTATCAAGAAAGGCTTTCTGTTTGGCCTCAGCCTAATTTCATAAGCTAGAACAGTGATGGCGAACCTTTTAGAGACCAAGTGCCCAAACTGCAACTCAAAACCCTCTTATGTATCATCGGGTGCTGGGTGGGCGTGGCCCATTGGGTGGGTGTGGCCAATTGGGTGGGTGAGAAGTTGAAATTGACTGATTGATTGATTGACTGAACCTTTTTTTAAAGTGAAAAGGTTTTATAAAATCCAGCTGAAGGCCTAGGACAAGGGCAACAGTACACGTGCCCACAGAGAGGACTCTGTGTGCCTCCTGTGGCACATGTGCCATAGGTTCATCACCACAGAGCTAGAACCTTTTTTATCAGAAGACAGAGAAATTCCTTAGACTTAGACTAAGAATCCTTCCCAATGGCAGTTTTATCTCAACGTTTGTTTTTATTCCTTCCAGCCTCAGCACCTTTGATAGGCAGGGCTATCTAGTTGGTTCTGCTGACCAACAGGACAGTCTGACTTCAAAAATTCTTGACTATTGAACCATGACTTGGCTCTTTGATTCCTGGAACGTATTTGGACAATTCCCTTGCTACTTCAACGTAAACAGAATTATTCGGGCAAGTATTCTTTGCAAACATCTTGATTTACAATCTTGTTTACTGTTATCTGCCTAGTTATAGTAAATAACCAAACTCCTCAGCAGCTGCCTTCATATGTATATGTGCAATCTGAGTCAGAACAGATATTTATGTGCAAACAATAACTTTTGCACAGAAATGTTAAAACTTCTATGTATGCAATTCTACAAATCCCAGCTGGTTTGCAATTTCCCTCCAATAGTGGACTTTCTTCCTTTCAGCACTCCTTTTTCTTTATAGTATTCACCCGATGAGTTTGTTCCACCAACCCTCCACTAGTAACACCTTTCCTTTCTAGCTCTGGATGACCACCCTTCAGATGCTTATTTAATTAGAAGCAGCTCCAGAAAGTACTAGAAAATGATCTTAGAAACTAGATGATTTTGTTACTTATCTGTGGTTGAGTGCCACTTTCTTTTGGCCACCACTAATACACCATTCCACTAAGTATGGGCTTCCAAGTAACCACTGTTCCCACTACAATTTTATCTCTCAAATAATGGGGTCAAATGACTAAGGAATATACCCAAATATTTCATTGTTCAGAAGATGAAAGGTTTGGAACACATGTAGCTTGACTCTGTGTTACTTTCCGCTTACTAATTTGTTTGCCTTTTTTGAGAATTAGGAGGACATTGGAGAAAACAAAAAATATGGTTTTCTTTAGCAAAGTGGGTATGTTTCATATATCTTACCCAAAGTTACAAGTACAGGAGAAAAATAATACTGCATTGTCAAAAGTTGTCATAAATAGTTCAGTCACGTCAGTTGCTTTGTATTAAGGCATTTTTCATACCATTTCTTGGGAAAAACTGTAAAGAGATGGTATGACAGCAAGAAAAGAGAAAGCAATGGTTACTCTCATGTAATAAGTAAGGAGAAATTTATCCTCCTAATCTAGAAGTGCTGATGATGAGGCAGGAGTCCCAGTCAATAATATCCTAGTATGCAGGTACTGTACTACTGGAGTTGTGGTTCACCTTACACACAATTAAGTGTTGGAGCTACCAAAAAAGGTTGATAACTTTTTTCCTCCTAAGAGAGGGGAGAAATATTCCAAAGAGGCCCTGGAACTAAGAGGACGTGACTTGATTAAGGCTGCTGGTGAGTTCATGCCACGGCCAAAGTTCTTTAGGCTTCTGATTCCATAGAGAAAAGATTGTCCTGTGAATGACCTAAGAGGAGTGTGAACGTAAGAACTTGGAATGTTTTGCTGATGTAAGACAAGCTTATTTTTTTGGAGTAACAGCTATGAAAAAATAATCTCCGTGACCTTAATTCTTTACATAAAGTTTACCAATTAAAATACTTTTCTGAATATATCACAGAAATTTCACCACACATGGTAGTATATAATCAGATTGTTTTCTGTGCACATTTGATACTTGTAGTTAAAATATGAGGAATGTTTACAATTCCTGTCAAACTGATAGCAATTTGATTGTAGGATAATACCATTACAAAAAAGGAAAACCAAAGAGATTGATTGATGTGCAAATGAAATGATTATTTTTCTGTAAACAATTGCTGCAGCCTTCACTTCTCAAAGGCTTGAAGAAGTACTACTTGGCAGCCTTAAAAGAGAAATGGTGGAATTTTATTGCAAGGAAGGAAACTCATTATTATTAGATAGCGGAGAATGTGGAAAGTTTGAGTAGGTTTGATTATGAGATAGAATGCAAACTTAAACATGTGCTAATGAAGCAATGAATAAACAGGATGCTGTTATGGTTTTATTTCTGCTAGCAGTGTGCTGTTAAGAGATAACAAGCACACTGGCTCATGTATTTCCCTGGTAATTGTAGCCATTAGCATATACACCAATATACATACAAACAGTCCTCAATTTACAACCACAGTTAGGACATAAATTTTTAGCATAAGTTGTTGTGGTCATAAGTTGAGTCAGATCTGGTTTTATGACCATTTTTACAATACTCATTAAGCAGATCACCATGGTCATGTGCACCCATTCTTCTGGAAACTGACACAAAAGATTGCAAGGCTGCAGGATACTTCAGTCGATTGTAAATGTGAGCTGGTTGTCAAGCACTAAACTGGAATCATATGAACATGTGCGTGGTCACAGTCATAACTTTGAATAGTTGCTAAACAAATAGTTAAGTATTGTATTGTATTGTATTGTCTTTGTAACTAGTCCTATACATGTTCAATGGGAGTATGCTCTATTAATACCAGGGGATTCCCTTCATGGTTTCCACCCTGGAAAATAAGGATGGAGTCATGATACCCATTATGTTATTCCACCCTTTTTCTTACCTCTTGTTAAGAGTCTCATGATGTTAGTCTCCACTGTAGTTATCACTGATTCGTGATTATTCAATAATCATTGATTCATGATTCACTGACAAAACCCCCTACAATAGGGGTCTTCAAACTTGGCCCTTTTATGACTTGTGGACACTGGCTGAAGAATTCTGGGAGTTGAAGTCCATAAGTCATAAAAGGGCCAAGTTTGAAGACCCCTGACCTACAAGCAAACCACGGAGAATCAGAGAAGCCTGCCCCTTTCATCTTCTTTTTTAAGTGGGAAGGGGAATTTAGAATTGAAGTTTTCCGACTTGTATAATGAAAGTTTTAAACTTTGAATTTGTATACTTTGTATATTTATATTTTTATACATAACTAGAAGAAAAGATAGGTAAGTAGATAAAGCTTCTACTTCCTTTAACGATGAGAAGCAGTGATTAAACTATGGATTTTTCATCACTCTATCTAACCATATGATGCTGCACAACTGACATAAATCTGTTCAGTAGGATTGCTCTGTCTTAGAAGTTACTAAACACAGTTCTCCTGTGCCTTCTCTCCCCTGCTTCTCACCAAGATGACTGATGAGAATAAGCACTTTCAAGAGTTTGGAAGGAAAGAAGCTCCTTTGGGGTATTTGGCAAATGTTCTTATCAAAGATAGAGCTTTTTTTGGGGGGAGGGGATTTAAACTTGAGACAGTGCAAATTAAAACTGTCCATACCGTTCTCTTTGCGTCTGAAATCTACACACTGAAAAATAATTGTTTCTCAATCTCTGTTACTGCTAAAAAGAAAGTGCACACATAGGCAACCTGCAGTCTATGGCATAAAAGTAGCCCCCTAACTTTCATTTTGTGGTACAAATGTCTGATTTTCTGTAACTTTTTGGAGTGGGGGGAGGAGAGATCTTCCTAAATGGTATAAATTAGATACAGTATATTAAATTTCTATGATACTAAGCAGATTTATTTTTCACTTTAAATCCTGCCTCTTAAAGAAGATACTGTAAATGTGCAAAAATATTTGGTTTGATGGGTTAATGGGTTGGGGTTTTAATGTGGTTTTCATTATTGTTTATATTTGGGCATAATATTTAATCGTTTTTAACTTTTGTACATTGTTTATATTTATTGCCCTGTACACCGCCCTGAGTCCTTCGGGAGAAGGGCGGTATAAAAATTCTAATTCTAATTCTAATTCTAATTCTAATAATAATAATAATAATAATAATAATAATAATAATAATAATAATAATAATAATAATAATAATAATAATAATAATAATAATAATAATTTGGGTCTATTTGTTAATACCATTCAATAGTTGCACAATTCAATAGTCCTACAATTTGAGGAAGCACAAGAAAAAAGAAAAATAATGAAGCACAGCCTGTGGTCAGAAAATGTTGCTCAAGGCAGATATAATCCTGTGTTAAACAATGAGTTTTCATGCAATACAGTGCTTTTACTTCAATAAACAGAATATGTAATTTGTATTTAAAGTGTGCCATTTCACTTTCACAAAACATTGCCAGATCAATGGTCTGCAATCTTACGAAGTTACACCCTTATGATGATGAATAGAACTGTGCTTTTATCGGTTTGTTCATGTTGTAGATTTACTCCAAAATTTAAAACTTTTCAAGTCAGCAACCAAAGGATTCCTGCTTAGTTAAAAGACTATAAGAAAAATATTATTGAAATAGACAAAACATGGCTTTGTAGTTAGCTTCTCCAGAAAGATAAATAGAAGATAAATAGAAGAAACTACTACTTTTGGCTCAGTATTTCAAGTTAAATGATCTGGTTGCCAAACAACTAAGGCAGTAAGGCACTGATTTAATAAGAACTAATTCTATAACCAGAAATAAGAAAAAATGTTGTGCTATGAATGTGAAAGTTCAGAGGTCTGACAAGTTGCTCCTTTCTGCAAATGCTTATTTCTGACACTGGAGCTGCCCAGAAAGTAATAATATGCTAATGAAAAAGATATATCACTGGGATAGATTTTACCGACTACTCATTTTGAAAAGATAAGGTAAGATAAAGCTTCAGGTAATCTCTGAAATTTTTGGTGTTCCTATTTGGTGTTTTATATGATGAATTGGGCAAACTGCACAATTCCTTCTAAGTTGCTTGCTTGGCCCTCTGTCCTTGTATTACACTTGCCTCTGCAGTGAAAGTGCAGACAAATGCATCTCCCAACTGCAACTGACTATTAAACACAGTACTGGA
Organism: Daboia siamensis; assembly: GCA_024449315.1. Taxonomy (NCBI): domain Eukaryota; kingdom Metazoa; phylum Chordata; class Lepidosauria; order Squamata; family Viperidae; genus Daboia; species Daboia siamensis. The sequence continues at coordinate 136,970 of JAKJMR010018164.1, read as the reverse complement.
ACAATATGAGAGCAGGTGCCATCAGCAGTCTCTTTTTTTAGCCTTCTCAACACTACTCAGAAGTGCTAGATTTTATCTCCCCCAATTCCCAATTGACATGGCTCCCACATAACCTTTCTGCTTCTGCTGGAAGGAAGCAGGTTGCTGGGCAGGTAGAAAGGGTGAGAGATCCCACCACCTAATTGGCACTGGGCTTTGGGTTCCTTGTACAGCTACTTCTGGCTGTCAATAGTACTCATACAGTATCTGTCAAAATTGCAAGTCAATATTCAAACCAACAAACATTGATTTTGATGTTTAGAAAGGCAGCAGTTATTCCTGGATAGTTAAATGAACCAGATCCAGTGGTGGATAGTAATTTTTTTGTTGCCCAGGGCCAGAATGGACTTCCAGAAGTGGCATACACACAGAGAACCAGTTGTTCACATAATTGAATCCCACCATTGACCAGATCCATACATGAACAGTGCAGTATGTCCTTCAGAATATTTTTTGATCAACATGTTAGGAATTTAGAATAGAATAGAACTGGAAGGGACCTTAGAGGTCTTTTAGTCCCCCTACTCAAGCAGGAGAACCTATATTATCTCAGACAACTGACTGTCCAGTCTCTTCTTAAAACCTCCAGTGATGGAGCACCCACAATTTCTGAAGGCAAGCTATTTCACTGGCTAATTGTTCTCACTGTTAGGAACTTTCTCCTTAATTCCAGGTTGCTTCTCTCTTTGATCAGTTTCCAACCATTGTTTCTTGTTCTGCCCTCTGGTACTTTGAACAATAATTTAACCTCCCTCTTCTTTGTGGCAGCCTCTCAGATACTAGAATACTGCTATCATGTCTCCCCTATTTCTCCTTTTCTTTAGACTAGCCAAACCCAAGTCCTGCATCTGTAGGCCTTGGATCATCTTAGTTGCTCTTCTCTGAACTTTTTCCAAGGTCTTAACATCTTTTTTGTAGTATTGCAACCAAAATTGTTTGCAGTATTCCAGGTGTGGTCTCAATAGGGTTTTATAAAGCAGTACTAATACTTCATGTGATCTTGATTCTATGCCTCTGTTTATACAATCCAGGTTTGTATTAGCTTTTTTGGCTGCTGCTGCACATTGCTGGTTCATAGTCAAGTGATTGTCCAGTAGGACTACAAGGTCCCTCTCACAGGTACTGTTTTTGAGCCAGGTCTCACCTAATCTGTACTTATATCTTTGATTTTTCCTGCCTAAATGTAAAACTTTCCTTTTCTCCACATTAAAACTCATTTTGTTGGATAGGATCCATTGTTCAAGTCTGTCAAGAAGTTTTTGAATCCTGATATCATGGTTCAGATAGACAGAGAAAATTAAGCAGAACTTTATTCTGCTGGGTAACTTTAACTTTAAATATTTTTTTGAAAGATAAACCAATTGCCCAACATAAAAAGCTTTTTGAGGGGAGCGTCGTTTATTTACTTGCTCTTTGTAAACCTTGGTGCCTTGGCCAATACTTTCTTCACATTCACCTAACCTCCCTGGAAAGATGTCATCAATTGATCCAAAGCCTGGGAAGTAGGAGGCTCCTGGGAGTACTCAGGCATAGGCACAAAATCTCAACCTGTTACTTTTTAAAATGGGGTGAGTCCAGTACTACTGTGCACAGTATTGTTGTAGATCAGCCCAATTAGGATAGGGACAGGGGCACATATAGAGAGGCCAGGGCAAATCTCAGAAGAGGCATTAGGATGGTGAAACAACAATATAAATATAAGGTGGAGAACCACCTAGCAGACAAAACCCCAAAGCAAGTGTGGCAGAGACTGTAGCACCTAACCAATCATAAAAGCAACATGAGGAACACGGTTAATACTGATGCCTTGCTGGCAGAGGAGCTGAATATCTTCTTCACTCACTACGAGGTGAAAAGACAAGACCCCATAGCCTCTGCTGGCTGGCCTTCTGATTCTCAGCCACTCACTCTGTATGAACATCAAGTGAAAGCTGTATTGAAGGCTGTGAATCCCAGCAAAGTTGCAGGCCCAGATGGGGTGCTGGGGATAGTGGTTAAGAATTGTGCCAATCAATTAGCAGGGGTCCTGCCAAGGATCTTTAACATCTCCTTGCAAACAGCCTGTGTACCATCGTGCTTGAAAGCAGCCACCATTGTCCCAGTCCCAAAGAAAACAGTAATTGAGTGCCTAAATGACTACAGACCTATTGCATTAACGTCTGTTGTGATTAAATGCTTCAAAAGATTGGTTCTCCAACATCTAGAACATACCTCCCACCAGATTTTGACAAACATCAGTTTGCCTACAGGGGGAATAGGTCGACAGATGATGCCTACTGCTACTGCTTTACATTCTGTAGCAAGCCATCTGGAGAAACCTGGAAGTTATGTCAGGATGCTTTTTGTTGACTATAGCTCGGCTTTCAACACTATTCTGCTGAACATCCTTATTGAAAAGCTGGCTGACTTGAATCCCGCCCCCCTCCATCTATGATTAGATTAAAGACTTTCTGAGGGACCAGCTACAAACAGTGAGGGTAGGGTCTGTTTCATCCACCCCCCCTGAAGCTTTGCATGGTCTCGCCACAGGGCTGCATGCTTAGCCCCTACCTGTACACACTGTACACATACAATTGTGTATCGTCCGGCCCATCCACTGCGATCATTAAGTTTACAAATGATACCACCGTAGTGGATCTTATTACAGGTGGAGATGAAACAGTGTACAGGAGGAAGGTATGAAAACTATCCTTATGGTGTTTAGAGAACAACTTGCACCTGACAATCAGCAAGACAAAGGAGATGGTCTAGACTTCAGGAGGAAAAGAGAGGAACCTGCCTCACTTTACATCGGTGGGGCTGTGTGGAGAGAGCCTCATTTAAATTCCTGGGAGTCTACCTCTGTGAAGGTCAATTCAACCCAGGTGGCCAGAAAGCCCCAACAGAGACTCCACTTCCTCAGGGTCTTGTGGAAGAACACAAGACTCTCACACTATATTGTGGTTTTGTATGCTGCCCTGACAGCTGCGGATAGGAAAGCATTACAGAGGTGGTGAGTACAGCACAAGACATTGTGGGCTGTCCCCTGACACCACTGGATGATATCGCCAGGGCTCGCTGCCTTGGAAGAGTAAGGAAAATTCTCAGGGATGACTCATACCCTGGTCGGTACCTCTTTACTCTCCTACCATTGGGTAGGAGATACAGAAGTATAGCCAGCCATGCCAACAGGCTGAAGAACAGCTTCTATCCATGGGCTGTCAGGCTCCTGAACGGGAAATAACTCTATGTATGATTGACGTGTGAAGCTAGTGTGTTGTGCAATTAGCTCACATGGTGTAACAAGATTGTAACAAGATTGTCACTGTGAGTTGGGGGGGGGCACGAAGGGAGGCTCAGCCAATCTCACTGTATACATGTTGTATTTTGACAATAAAGTTCATTCATTCATTCATTAGGGTTAAAAGAGATTAATTAGGATTTCTTTCAGCTTAATGCTTCTGACTGAAAAGAGATCCAGGTTTTAATTTCTTCTCTCCACCTAAAGAACCTGCTTGGGCATTTCTGTGAAGAACATGAAAAGATAATGTATCACAGATTTATAGGCTTCCAAAGAAATTGAACCCTAGATGAAACTAGACATCTTGAAAATAATCACCCTGAAATGAGGTAATTGCTTAATCTGGTAGAATTATTAGAAATATCATAAATATTTCTAAATATAGAAAAACCTTTTTCTTTTTATTCCTAGAAAACATATAATAATAATAATAATAATAATAATAATAATAATAATAATAATAAT
>JAKJMR010018164.1:110900-133176 GCA_024449315.1 Daboia siamensis | reverse complement strand
ATAATAATAATAATAATAATAATAATAATAATAATAATAATAATAATAATAATAATAATAATAATAATAATAATAATTTTATTTGTATACCGCCCTTCTCCCGAAGGACTCAAGGCAGTGAACAGGGCAATAATTACTAAAATACAAAGGTACAAAATTAAGAGAAGATTAAACAAAGTGCCCAATGCCTTACAACAGTAAGTTAAAATACATTAAAAGCAATAATAAAACCCAAACCCATCAGGCCAGGCCGGCTTGTTCAAACAAGTAGGTCTTTAAATCCCGTCGGAAGGAGCGAAGGTCAGGCGCCATCCAGAGCTCAACCGGTAAACCGGTAATTTATATCACTGTGTTTATATTTGTTGTTATTTGTGAAGTCGTGTCTGACCTATCGTGACCCCATGGACAACATTCCTCCAGGCCTTCCTGTCCTCTACCATCTTCTGGAGACCATTTAAGCTTTTGTACTGTCCATGGGGTTTTTATGGCAAAGATACTGGAGTGGGTTGCCATTTCCTTCTCCAGTGGATCACATTCAGAACTCTCTGCTATGACCTGTCCATCTTGGGTGGCCCTGCATGGCATAGCTCATAGCTTCATTGAATTATGCAAGCCCCTTCGCCACAACAAGGCAGTAATTCATAAAGGGGTGTGTTTATATAAGAAACTTTTTAAAAGAAGTGGGAACATTCAGTCTTTACAATAGTAATCTCCACTTCTTACATGTAATACTATAATAAGACTTTCTTATGTAGCATTTTTAAGGTTCAAATCATATTTTATTATAGCCTGCCAGGGCTGAATATGATTTAAAGGCTAAAGGAGAATGGCCGCTTGACCCAAAATATCAAGTGAGGTTCTCATAGAGACCAGAGTTGAAATGCATCATGCCAAATTACAGGTAGTCCTCAAGTTATGAGTGTAATGGAGCCTGCCCATTCCACTCGTATCTCGAAAACTCATAGAGTAAATTTTGTAGCTTGAATGAGATCACTCCCTTGCTCATTAAAATGTACACAGCTCATTTAGTGAACATGAGGTATCTCAGGGTGGGGAACAGGCCCCCAAGGCCTCCCCAACACACTAAGATACATTTGTTTCCCTCCCTTTCTGCTGTGCCAGACTTACCTGGAAAAGATCAATTTCCTGTGTGCCGTATTTCCTGCTGCTGCCCAGATCTGAGGCTGGGGGATACTTCTGCAGCCCCCCCCCCCCCACTGCAGCCCAATCCAGGCTCTGGAGACATTTTCCAGGCCACTGCCACCTGGATCTGAAGCCAACAAATTCTTCTGCAGCCACACACACACACACACCCCATTCCATGGCCTGATCTGGGCTCCAGATGTTTTCCAGGCCACTGGTGCCTGGATCTGAGGCCAGCGAATGCTTCTGCACCCTCCTGCCTGGAAAATATCTCTGGGGCCCAGATCATGTCACAGGGGGTACGTGGAATCCTTCCCTGGCCTCCGATCTGGGTATCAGCTGGAAAATCCCTGAAGGGCCTGGATCAGGTTGCAGGGGAAAACAGAAGCATTCGTCAGCTACAGATCCAGGTGGCAGCAGCCTGGAAAAAGCTTCTGGAGCCTGGATCAGGCTGCAGGGTAGGGTACAGAAGCATTCCCAAGCCTCAGATCTGGGCTGTAAGTGCCTGGAAAAAACCTCCAGAGCCCTGACTAGCCTCTGGAGGCAGGTGGAAGCGTCCCCCAGCTTTGGTTCCATTCTCTGTTGCAGAGAACAGAGACCTAAAGTACCATGAGATCATGAGAGATCAGTAGCGTGAGATCTCACCTCACTGATCTCATGTGATCTTGCATTACTTTAGGCCTCTATTCTCTGCAAATGCACCAAAGGCCTGTAGCAGCCAAGAAAGTGAAGGATCTCGATCTTCACAGGGTGAGTATTGAAGGCCTGGTGCCTGTGGAGACCTGGGGCAGGAATGAGGAGGGAGGGAATAACCAGGGTTGCAAACCCACTGCAGTTGCTCATAAGGACAAATGACCACCGTGGTGCTACAATATTCATAATTTCGGGACTTGCTTGTAAGCACTAGGGGGCGCTCATCACATAACTTTGAACAAGTGTTAAATGAACGCTTGTAACTCAGGGATTACCTGTATTAGTGAGCCAAGAATAGCATTCATTCCTACGTTTGTATGTTTGGAAAAAGAATTTCAAAGGATAAAATACTGTGTCAGACCTGCCCCAGTCAGATTCCTTAGGAAAGGAAATCCCCATTTAGATGAAGTGATAGGTTCTTTTACTAAAGGTTGCTGACTGCAGTAAAGTCAGGCTAGAACTAAGATTCTTGTCCAAAAGGATACATTTTTTTTCTTCATCCCAGCCCTCCCCTTTGAGCTGTTTGTCTTCAACTAATGGAGAGCTGCAGAGCTGTTTTGAGAATCACAGAGATATTTGGGGCAATCCACATTCCATTCTCAGAGTGTGCGGCCTTGAAGACTGGCACAAACTGGTTTCATGCCTCCCTGGTTTTCATCAAGCTGTCATCCCTCACATCCCCATACATGTTTATTGCCCATTTGTCCCCCTAGCTTTTGATGGCAGGATGCTGGCAAGACACCAAGCCAAAGATGGCAGAACTAACATAGCAGTTAAGTGATAGCTCTGGGCAGCCACTGAACCTGAGTAGACTATGCATTTTTATGGCTTCCTGCTGCACACCAACCTTGCCTTTATTCAGAAGCCTAGCAGAAGCATGCAGTGAAAGCATCATCTACTTCTTACAAAAATGGTAAGCACTCATTGCTGTTAAAAAGCGCAGGTGTGCGTGTGGCAATTAGGTTCATAGAATATTGACCTTATAACGTTTGAGGATATTGACAACTGGATACTTTTGATCCTCTCATTATAATGAAAAATCTAAAGCCAATATTTGGAGCTATTGGAGGAAAACATAAGACTTTTCAAAACCATTCGAACATTTATTGGAGAATAGTCTAATATAAAAAATATCCAAAAACAGAGATGGAAGGCTGAAAATGGGCCACATCTCAGCATCTTGGAATACTGAATGATTGAAATGGGAAAAGAAAGGTGAAGGAAGGAGTAAATGAAAAGGAATAAAATATTATGGTTCAGAATATCTGCTGGAAGAATTCATGTGGATTGGTGGTTGTGGGGAATGGATAAGTATAGTTTTCATTAAAAAAAACTTTAATGAGTGCTTTTTACCTTTCTTATATAAAGTGGATGAAAATAAAAGCTTCTCCTACTGAGAGCCTGCAGCCAATGTGGTAGCTGATTATATAAAGTTGTTATGTAAATGCAGACATGAAGGATTCAGATACAACAGCCAGCACTACTTTTTGATTGACAGTAACTTTTCCTTCGGGAAAGGGCGGTATATAAATCTAATAAAATAAAAAAATAAAATAAATAGTGTTGAAGTAAAAATCATCAGCATCTAGTCCAAGCTGGGAATAAATAACATGGTGACTGCTTTAGAAAGAAGGTTGAAGTTTATTGAAGAAGAGAGCCAGACAGAAAGATGGCTCTGGAAGAAAAGAGAGACAACACATGTGGGGGTTTTATACCCTGTGGGGCTCTTGAGTTTGCTTCCTTTTCCTGTTTGAGGCTTTGTATTTCCTGTGTCATGTACTTTGACCTGAGTCTGATGTGCCCCTTTGGCATCTTTGGGTTAATCCTATTATGTCCTGTCTTAGAGTTTGGGTGGGGTATGTAGATTTTAAGGGTCTTTGTCTTGCTAAGCTTCTAGCTGGAGGCTCCAACCTTTCTGAATGGATGATCACATCTGCATTTCTACAGAGCTGGTTCTGCTTGGGGAAGGGAGACTTGGGGCTATTAAGAAAAACTGGGCATGCTTTTCTGCCTCTTTAAGATCCTTTGAGGAAATATAATATTTTGCCTTTTTAATATTTCCTTCTCTGTGGGGGGGGATGACTTCCCACAATAGGATTATCAGATCACAGTGGTAAAGTCTGGTGGAAGTTACACTTGAAAAAAATCACCTCTTCTTTATTTTCAGTCTTTGGAATATTCAGGTATGGAAATACTTTCTACACATTAGCAAAAAGCTAATGGAAAATCTGTGGATGTTGACTTGAGTAGCTATGTCTTTATTCCATGCAAGGAATAAAGTTATTAGAGTTATACCCTGAATGTCCTCAAACAGTTTAAAGTGGTGTATTATCATCTAGCTATGATGATATAATGAGACATCTAACAGTCATAGATTTTCTGCAGAAAAAAAATTGTAGAGATTTTCCTTCCAAAACAGAACTCATATGCATTTTTTTTGTTGAACACTGCCTTTGAATATTTGAGATTTCTTGCTTATATTTAAAACAATTGTTAAACATTTATCATGTGCAGGGCTGTTTAACAGAAGGGACTGGTAGATTCCTTTATCTTCCAGTCCCTTCCCTCCTGTTAGCCAACAGAAACAGAAACCTAGCCACTATTTTCTCCCATTTATATAGAACAGGAATAAGGATTGAAGATAAGGAACTAAATTTTAAGAGAGAGTTAGATGGCAGGAGACTCTAGCTCCTATTTGATGTCTGGGATCATTCTATAAGGTAAGGTAAAGGTAAAGGTTCCCCCGCACATGCATGCTAGTCGTTTCCGACTCTAGGGGCCGGTGCTCATCTCCGTTTCAAAGCCGAAGAGCCAGCGCTTGTCCGAGGACTTCTCCGTGGTCATGTGGCCGGCATGACTAGACGCCAAAGGCGCACGGAACGCTGTTACCTTCCCACCATAGTGGTCCCTATTTTTCTACTTGCATTTTTACATGCTTTCGAACTGCTAGGTGGGCAGAAGCTGGGACGAGTAACAGGCGCTCACTCTGCTACGCGGCACTCAGGATTCGACCCGCCAAACTGCCGACCTTCTGATCGACAAGCTCAGCGTCTTAACCCACTGAGCCACCGCGTCCCGGGATTCGACCCGCCAAACTGCCGACCTTCTGATCGACAAGCTCAGCGTCTTAACCCACTGAGCCACCGCGTCCCTACTATAGCTTCTCTTAAAAACCTCCCTTTTCATGCTACCTTACAAGAAGCTACTGAAATTTAAATATTGAAATGCTATGAATTAGTAATTGAGGCACTATTAATACATATTTCAACTTAAGCGGAAATAGCTACTTGATCCTTTTTGATGAAATATACATTTTAGCTATAGCCTGATTTTCTCTATCTAAAGCAATTTCTATTGTCAGAAGGATGAGACTCCCTCCTTTTCTCTGTTCGTTCTTAACCCAGAAATTTTAACAGAAATCACCAGATAATAACTGGAGATTTAAAATAAGATTATTCATCCAAAGTTCACAAATTGCTTTGGATGAATGGCTGCACTGGGTTTAGTTTAAAATTTACCCAATCATTATTCATAGAATAAAATGTATTAGCTTATTAAAATAATTTTTGTTCTGTCAGTACTAACATCTTCCTCCTAGCATGAACAACTTCCTTTCATACTATTAAAACTGATGGTTTTTTTAGCTATGGCACACTTTAGTTTTTTTACTCTGTCCAACTACAGTTGAGGTTTGTGTATGTTTGATTGAAGCAAATCATTTTCAAATTTCTTGCTTTCTTGTTTTTCTGTCATTGAAATGAATAGATTATTCATAACTACTTATTTGATTACTTTGCACATTAAGCTTCAGTCTTCATATTGAATTCCCCATAAATTATCAGCAGATTATTATTTGATTTCCCTGCCCACTATTCATCTTAAATATTATTTAATCAATTATACTGATTAATTATAATCTGTTTTTGGATTTCTGTAATGCATGAATCTGTTTAACAACACATTAAAGATCCTGACAAAACTGGTGATGTGGGAAGCTTCAATTCATAAAAAGGAGAAATCCTTTTTATACCAGAATAGTTCAAGAGGTCTGAAAGATGTTTCATTTGTAGATGAGATGGAGGCAACATGATGGAAAGATGAGAGAAAAATCAGGTTGCCAGAGCATGTTTGTGCCATGATTAAGTAGAAATGTGGAAGAGCCTTAACTCCAAAAATAAGGCAGATTTTAAATCAGAGGAAAATTTGCTGAAGAGAAATGCTAAAGAAGTACTGAAGGTGTGATTCTAAAACATCTTCCACCATATATTTAAAACATATCCATCTTTACTCTGTGCCATTATGCTTTTCATAGCAGAAGAAAAATCCATCATGCCTAATTCTGCTTTCCAGAGGCAGAAAGAAAGTGAACCTGAGGGATTTAATTTTGCTAGATTTAGTAGTGCAGACAATAGTGAAGGGTAGTCCATGCTGAGAATATATTACATTAAATTTTTGTGGGATGAATACTGAAAGTCAAACAACCTTCACATAGATTGTTTTTGCTTTCATTCCCAGGGAGATAAAGAGAGGCTGTTGGCAATGTCTTTCTCCTTTCACTCAGTGCATCATTCAGTTGTTCATGACACCGTTAATATTTCTCTGATTATTTAGGATCTGCTGCAAAACACCTTTTATACCTTAAAATGATTGACATGATGCCCTCAAGTTTGCTCCTTTGTCCTAACAAAAATCCCCACCTTTTCCAAATACAAAATAGTATTTACCACTTTAACTGTCTACTTCATAATATATAACTTGTGAATAAAACAATCTGTTTCCATGGAGCAAGTGTCTGTTCTGAAGAGAATACAATAGCAATACAGAGTAACCCAGAAGAATGAAAGACCAGTGTATTGAAATAAACAGCAGAGGCTGGCCATCTCTGAGCTATTAATGTTCTGACTTGCCAGTTTCTACCAAATCTCAGAAAATGTTCTCTTAAGTTGAAGAAATGGTCAAAGGATTATGTGATTGGAAAGAGAGCCTGGGTCTGCTGTCTAGCCAATATTAAATAATGTCAAACAAAAGGTTTCATTTATGAAGAAGTGAAGCTGTATTTCTGTTCTCTTAAATCAAAGAGGACAAACATATACTCAGGTCATTCATGTGGCAGATTCACTGAAGTTGACTCTCTTTTACCTTATCTTTTCTACCCTGATTAAATTACAATCTCTCATGAGTTCTTTCTGGAAAAGTCATACTTTCACAAAGGTAAAATGGGATGACCTGGACACATATTGTGACACTTTCTCAAATTTCAGAACGTATTATGTTAAAAAGAATTTCATTCCTTGTTGTCACAGCAATCTTAATTGGATCAGTGCAAGGGAAGTTACTGTGTACATGGAACTTCAAAACATGGTTAATTAAAGTTGTCCAAGGAGCTAGACAGACTGTCATACCAGCCCCAGTCAGCCCCCTCAGGAAAGTAAGACTAAAACTAACAAAATAGTAAGAAGGTTAAATAAATAACAAGGAAGAAAAATGAGCACAGGGAGGAAAAAGGACAGGGGAAAAAGTAGGCACAATTACCTAGAACAGAGAAGGTAGAAACAAAGCAAACAGCAAAGCACATTCACTAACCATAAAAGAGGGATTTTTCAAACAACAAACTCATTGAACAGGTGACTGATACTATTGTGGTATGTAATACATGTTCCATGTATGTGCTTATGCCCAAAGAAAACTCAAATTATACATGCATTAAATATAAACTATGTGTACTGCTAGAGGAAAAAGTAAGGGACTTAGAAGCAACTCTAGCCAAGCTCCAACCTACACAAGAAAGCTACACCCAAACTGAACCAAATAACGAATAAATAACTCCCAGATGATTTGACCCTACTGATAATCCCTATTGCCCAATCTAACCCAACCAGAAGCAGCCCCATTAAAACTGAGCAATTGATTTCTCCCCCTAGATGGAAATACGCAGAACCACAACCTCTCCCTCAAAGAAAACATGCAGACACCTAGCAAAGAAACACCAAGTACTCCTAAAAGTGTCCTAGTGGACTCCAAAGCTATTTCCAGAGGGAACAGAAATCTGGATTTTGGGTCATCATGGAAAATCAGAGATTTATAGGATATACTTATCAAGAAAAAATGAATATTTTTCAAGAGGAGATATATGATATGTTGCAACTACTTCAAATAACAATGATCTCACATCACAAAGAAATTCAGAATAACTTTGAAAATATAAATCAACTCATCTCCAATTCAATTTTATACCCCCCCCCCCAAAAAAAAACCCCTCAGGAAAACACAACAGAAGGAACAGACAAAACAGATGACTGAACATAAATTCGAGGATAGAGACTTAAAGATGGAATTTTACAAAACAAAAGAGTATGATTTAATCCAAGTGGGGAAAAAATTACAAAAAATACTAGATTTGGAAAAGACAACTTATATTTCAACACTACAAAACAAACTTGAGGACAAGAAAAAAGACTGGATGAAACGTACTACAGAGATACCAGGGAAAACACTGGAACTGGAGAGACAAAAAGTGAGAAGCAGAGAGGAAAAAAAGGGAAAAGATTCCCAATAAAAATGAGTGGGCAAATGCCCCTAAGAAAGATACTGATTTACTTTTTATATCTACACCAATATTTATGAACATTTGGAAAAACCTTTTGATTCAGCAAAATACACTGATTAAGAAAGATACTAGGCAAAGGAAAAAGACTAAGGTGGAAATCAAGAAAATGGATGATGGGACTTATCAGAGAGAATACTTTAAAAAGAAACATTTGTTTGAATATGGTTAAAGAAATAGAAAAATTTTGGAATATACATGCTATTCTAAGAGGGATGAATTCTCTAAATAATATAGTATGCTTTTTTCTCTTTTGTGTTCTTTTTCTTGATATGAGAAATATAAAAAAGTTGAAAAAAAATTCCTTAAATAAAGGAAATGTTTTAGATACTTAAATGTGACTGAATTTAAGAAAATTATAATGGATAAAGAATGTTTTGAATAAGAGTTAAAGGACTAGATGACTAGATGTATTGAATGGAATGTTTAAAGATTAAAGATTAAGTATATTCTTAATTATGGTTAAAAAGAATAAGAAATTGAAGAAATAAATATATATTAGCCTAGGAGGGATATATATTTTAAGTATTATTTATTCTTGTCCTCCTTTTCCCCCCACTGTTTTATCTATCCCTTCAGAACTGTAAAAGTGTGAGAGGGCTTATATGTAAAAAAATAGAGTTAAATTTGTAAATGTAAATGTAATTAATTTTTGAGAAAATCTTCACCAGTAAGAATATCTAGAATTTGATGGGAGAATTAAACTAAAATAAGCATTGTAACAGGATTGGCGAGGTCTAATTACTTCGCTACACTCATTGCGTCCGCAGATAAACGCCCGGCCGCCCTGTTTAGGGTAACTCAATCCCTCCTTAATCAGGAGGTGAAGGAGGATCCCTTACAGGGTCATGTCGAGGAGTTTTGCCAATGTCTGTCGGACAAAATCGCTCGGATTCGGACCGGTTTGGACTCCGACTGGTCAGAGTCTGACGATCAGGACATGGGTGGTCTTGTCGATGTTATCTGGTAGGAGTTCGACCCTGTGACTCCAAAGGAAGTGGACAGAATCATGAGGAAGCTGAGCTCCACCACTTGTTTATTAGATCCATGCCCTTCATGGCTGGTTTATTCGGTTTGGGAGGGAACACGAAGTTGGCTCCAGGCGGTGATATCTGCTTCCTTGAGTGAAGGTTGTTTCCCCTCCGTCTTGAAAGAAGCAGTGGTGGACCTTGGACCCAGCTGTATTAAACAACTTTCGTCCAGTCTCCAACCTTCGCTTTCTTGCTAAGGTTGTTGAGAGTGTGGTGGCGCATCAGCTCCTGGAGGAAACTGACTATTTGGACCCGTACCAATCGGGTTTTAGGCCCGGGCATAGCACGGAGACGGCATTGGTCGCCCTGGTGAATGATCTCTGGAGGGCTTGGGACAGAGGTTGTTCCTCTGTCCTAGTCCTACTAGATCTCTCAGCAGCTTTTGATCCATCGATCATGGTATCTTGCTGCAGCGTCTCAGAGGATTGGGAATGGGAGGTACGGTTCTTCAGTAGTTCTCCTCCTACCTCCTGGGACGTTCGCAGTCGGTGTTGGCAGGGGGACAGAGATCGACCTCGAGGCCTCTCGTTTGTGGAGTTCCTCAGGGGTTGGTCCTCTTGCCTCTCCTGTTCAACATATATATGAAACCTCTGGGTGAGATCATTCGTGGCTTTGGAGTTGGGTATCATCAGTATGCTGATGATACCCAGCTTTTCATTTCAACCCCAAACCACCCCAGTGATGCCCTCGATGTGATGTCCCGTTGCCTGGAGGCAGTCCAGGTCTGGATGGGGAGGAACAGGCTTCGGCCCAACCCTGACAAGATGGAGTGGCTGTACGTGCCAGCATCTCAGGAAAGTCAGATCATTCCATCTCTCACTATGGGAGATCAGTTATTAGAGCTCGCAACTTGGGAGTTCTCCTAGATTCACAGCTCTCTTTAGAAGATCATATATTAACTGTGACTAGGGGAGCCTTCACCCAGTTACGCCTGGTGCGCCAGTTACGGCCCTATCCAAACCGTGATGCCTTACGTAGTCACTCATGCGCTTGTGACCTCTCGATTAGACTACTGCAACGCTCTCTACATGGGGCTCCCCTTGAGAACCACTCGGAGGCTCCAACTGGTGCAGAATGGAGCCGCGCGAGTTGTGTTGGGAGTCTCCCGATACTCCCATATTACACCTCTGCTCCGTGAGCTGCATTGGCTTCCAGTTGCCTTCCGGGTGAGATTCAAGGTACTGGTTATGACCTACAAAGCCCTACATGGCATGGGTCCAGAGTACCTTAGGGAGCACCTGCGATAGCATCAACTTCCCTCCGCCCAGTGCGCTCCCACAGAGAGGGCCTCCTCAGGGTGCCGCCGTTTGGATGCCGTCTGGTGACCCCCAGGGGGAGGGCATTCTCTGTGGGTGCACCTGACCTGTGGAACCGTTTACCGGTTGAGCTCTAGATGGCTCCCGACTTATGCTCCTTCCGACACGACCTAAAAACCTATCTGTTTGAACAATCCAGCCTGGTCTGATGGGTCTTGTTTTAATTAGTGTTTTAATGTAATTTATCTTCTGCATTTGGGCACTAGGGTTTAATTTGTCTTCAATTTCTGTATTTGGGCATTGATATTTATGTCCCTGTTCACCGCCCTGAGTCCTTCGGGAGAAGGGCGGTATACAAATAAAATAAATAAATAAATAAATAAATCTATGATAAGGCAACCAGAATGACTGAATAGAAAAGAAGTATTATACTGATATGATTATTATTTTTAGGAATATTGGGAAATATATATATATATATTCAATCATTATTTATCAAAACAATAAGAATTGTATTAACTCAATGTTTGCAAAAGAGGATATTTTGGGGAAAGAGGAATCAACTAAAATTATTATGTGGAATATGGATAATACAAATTAATTGTTAATGATTGTTTTACAAACGTAACCCAGACAACGCACTGTTCACCAATTATCAAGTGATTTATGTTTTTAAAAACATCATATAAAATATATTACAAAAAAAGAAAAGAAAAAAAGCTGGATCCCCTAAAATGAATTACTGTATGATGTATTCTCTCTACAATATAACTAGTGGTGGGATTCAGCCAGTTCGCATCACTTTGGCAGAACTGGTAGCTAATTTTTTGTTGCCCAGGCCCAGAATGGATTTCCGGAAGTGTCATCCACACAGAGAACCAGTTGTTCACATATTTGAATCCCACCACTGAATATAACTGTATACATATAGCAATATTATGCCAGATGAATAAGAAAACTCCCATCTCTCACTAAATAAAATAATTAAGCCGTAAATAATGCACACAAAGCCAAATTCAGTACTTCCAATAATTAATGCAAATTGAGGGTGAAGGTTTGTTCTCCAAGCTTGTAGGTTGGTTTCCAAACATTTCATTACTAGGCTAGGTAACATCTTCAGCAGCATTTAATAATGCAAATTAACAGAAAATATTTATACAGTACATAAGGGTTGTCATGTAGTGGGTCCGACGTAAGGAAGAGACGCCAGCCAGAGTACGGTTTCAGCTCTTTATTGGGGGTGTGTGTGTGTGTCGTGTACTGGTGAACAAGGGCTACCTGGCCTCCTTATATACTGGCCAGGTAGGTGGCTAGCCAATGGGGTTGGCCCTAGGTTTCCTGCTGAAGCTAGGTTTTCCCGCCAAACCATCCAGGCCAATGGCCCCTAGTGGCTGCTGTTATGCAGGTGACCTGCACCTGGATACATAACACCCCTCCCACCTTAGAGAAGAGCCTCCCTCACAACTATGCAACATAACACAACTATCTACAATGTTTAACTATATACATATACAGCGAGGTTGATAGGTCACTTGCACACATAGTCTGCTAGGTATGCTGGTGTCCTGTGGGGCCTGGTGGATTGTCTGAGTGGGGATTCACCTTGGGCCTGGTCGTCTGGCTCACGGTGCTCCTGAGCTGGGTTGGGTCCGGCAGGGCAGGATCCCCGCTGCCGCCATGCCCTGATGCTGCCGCAGGTCTGGCTGAAGGAGGCCATCCTCCACTTGTTCAGGGTCCGTGCGGTTTCCAGTTGGTCTGGTCTCTTCTGGGATGTAGTTATCAGGTTGGGCAAGGGTGTTGTACTCAGGAGCCCTTCCTCTGAGCTGGTCGATGTGTCGCCTGATGTGTCGATCCCCCTCCACCCCCACGATGTAGGAGAGAGGCCCAGTTTTCTCAACCACTGTCCCCGGAATCCATGGGTGTCCTGCCCTGTAGTTCCTTACCCAAACCAGGTCCCCCACGTTGAGCACCCTAGGTGCTGAGGGCTTCTTGGTCTCTGCCGCCACTCGGTCGGGGTGCAGCTGGTCAAGCTTGGTGATGAGGCGCCGCCCCCATCGTAGTTCTGCTGGGTTCTTCCCTGTGGCCATGCATGGTGTGGTGTGCTGGGCAAGCAAAAATTTTGCCAGTTGGTGATGCCAGTCCCCGCTGATGATGCGCCGGAGTGCGTCCTTGGTCATCCTTACCATCCGTTCAGCTTGCCTGTTAGTCGACCGGTGGAAGGGCATGGAGGTGGCGTGTCTAATCCAGTTCGCCTTCAAAAACGCCTGGAAATCATTAGCGGTAAACTGAGGCCCGTTATCAGACACAATTACGTTGGGGAGGCCTTGTGTGGCAAAGAGGGCTCTGAGTACCTGGATTGTTCTTGCTGAGGTCATGTTGGGAACAGGGACTACCTCCAACCACTTAAGAGTGGCTGTCTACTACTACTAGGAACAGTTGACCCTGGAAAGGCCCCACATAGTCAATGTGAACACGGGACCAGGGCGTGTGTGTTGCCTCCCACCTGTGCACGGGGGCGTGGGGCATCTCTGGCCTGGATCTCTGGCATGTGTAACAACCCTTGACCCGTTCCTCAATGTCCTTGTCCAGCCCTGGCCACCAGAGGTAACTCCTGGCCAGCGCTTTCATCCTAACCACCCCCAGATGTCCCTCGTGTAGGGACTCCAACACTCTGCCCCGGAACGCTGTGGGAATGATGACCCTGCTTCCCCACAGGAGGCAACTCCGGTGTGTGGAGAGTTCGTGCCGCCTCGTGAAGTACGCCTGGAATTCGGGTCCCAGGGACTTGTCCTGCCAGCCTGTGCAAACCCACGAATGTACCCTACTTAGGATGTTGTCAGAGGCTGTTTTGGCTGCAATGTCCCTGGCGTGCATTCTGGTTGTTCCTGCAGAGCTAGGACCTGTGTTGCTGGGGCCAGGTCTGGTTCTGCGGTGTCTATGGGTAGCCTACTTAGGCCGTCTGCGTGGCCCATCTCCTTTCCTGGCTTGTGCACCAGCTTGCAATTGTAAGCTGCAAGGAAGATGGACCACCGGAGCATTCTGGGCAAGATAGTATTTGGGGGGTCTGCTTGTCCATTGTGAACAGGCTGAGCAGTGGTTTGTGGTCTGTGTAAATTGTGAACTCCCTGCCGTATAGATAATCATGGAACATTTTTACCCCTGGCACTATTGCCAAGGCTTCTTTATCAATTTGGGCATAGTTCCTCTCTGCTCCAGACAGCATTCTTGAGTAGTAAGCGATTGGGATTTGGGCCCCGTGAGGCTCAAGGTGACTTAGTACAGCGCCCACACCGTAGGGGGATGCATCGCACACGAGGCATATGGGCTTTGATTCTATAAAGTGTGTCACTGTGGACTTGTCAGACAGTAGTGCCTTTAAGGCTCTGAAGCTTTGGTCATGGACAGGAGTCCAGACCCATGCTGCCTTCTTGTCCAATAGCCTGTGTAGTGGTTCTGCGATTGTTGCCTCGTGGGGAAGGAAGGTGTGGTAGAAATTGAGCAGGCCCAGGAATGCCTGCAGCTCTGCCTTGTTTCTTGGTGTGGGTGCCAGTTTGATAGCCCTTACCTTTGCCTCTGTGGGGTGGATTCCCTTGGCATCTATCCTGAACCCCAGGAATTCTGTGGAAGGAACTCCAATGCTGCACTTTTCCCTCTTCAGCTTGAGGCCAGCAACACGCAGCCTGGCTAGAACCTCCCTCAGCCTACCTGCCAGTGCCTCAGCTGATGCTCCTGCAATCAGGACATCATCAAAATAAGGGCAGACTCCTGGAATGCCCTTGAGGGTTTTTTCCATAATTTCCTGGAAAATGGCAGGAGCTACGCTGATTCCAAACTGCAGCCTGTTCACCCTGAAGGCTCCCCTGTGTGTTACTATAGTCTGAGTGTCAGCTGTTGCACTGGTAACCGTGAGCTGCTGGTACGCCTGCGTGAGATCCAGCTTTGCAAAGATGGAGCCGCCTTGGAGGGAAGCGAGAACGTGGCTGACTGTGGGGACCGGGTAAGCGTGCAGGTTAAGGGCGCGGTTCACCGAGCACTTGTAGTCGGAGCAGATCCTCACCTCACCATTGGATTTGAGTGGGGTGACTATTGGGGTCTCCCACTCCCCCCATCTACGGGCTCTAAGATTCCCTGGCCTACCAGCTTGTCCAGCTCGCTCTCAATTTTGTGCTTGAGCACAAATAGGACTCGCCGCAGCCTGACTCTAATTGGGAGACACTCGGGTTCAACTTGAACAAAATGGGGGCCCCTGTGTACTTGCCCAGCTTCCCATCGAAGACGTCTGCAAACTCCTTGCAGACGGCCTCGATGGATTCTCCCTGGATCCGGTGGATCCCTGTGACTGCGATTCCCAGGGCCTCAAACCAGTCTAGGCTGACTAGACTGACCTCCAGCCCTCTACCACTACTACCTCCAGGTGCTCCTCATGACTCTTAAACCCCACGGAAAGGGTGGCCTCCCCCCTTACCTTGACTGGCATGTTTTGGAAGTCGGTCAGGACTAAATTTGAGGGCCGTAATTGAATCCGCTGCTTGTTCCGGCTGTTAATGTATTTAAGGGTCTCGTCAGAAATGACGGAGACCGCCGAGCCGGAATCAAGCTCCATGTTGCAGGGGATGCCCTGCAAGCGGATTGTCAATTTAATTTTTGGTTTGAGCAGCCGGCGGCTACCAGTGTGGTGGATGCCTAGCCAGCTCTCAAAATATCCAATTCATAATTGGGTCAGGGCCCCAGTACCTCTCAACAGCAATTCTTCCGGGCGCAGCTTGTGGATGTCTTCTCAGCGGCAGCGGCTACGACAGACTGCGGCTATGTGTCCTGTCTTCTTGCAGGCCCAACACGTGGCCAACCGGAACTTGCAGAGGGTGAGCACGTGATTTCTGCTGCAACCTGCACATTTCTGTGAGCTGTGGGTCAGCTTGGGCTTGTCCGGGCATCTGTCTCATTGGTCAGGGGTCACCTTCCGCTGGAGGAGGTCGATGCTTTGTTTGTCCTCCTCGTCCTTGGCCATGGTGACCTGCTGGTGAATGCTGCCCATCTAGCTGCCAGTTCTGGCTTCCTGGATGGCCTGGACAGCCCCGCAGGCCGCTTCGTGGGCCAGGATGGCATCCTGGGCTTCTTGGACCGAGACCTTGGCCTTCATGAACAGGCATTCCTGCAGCCTCGTGTCCCGTAGGCCGCAAACCAGCCTGTCGCGTAGCTGTTCCTCCAGATTCGAGAATTTGCAGGGAATGGCAGCTTCCTGCAGGGTAGCGATGTAGTCAGCCCCAGACTTGTCGGTTCGCTGGTCCCTCTTCTCAAACTGCGACCTCCAGGCCAGCGCAGACATGCGGGGCCAGAAGTTTGCGTTCAGCTTGGCGACAAGGTCCCGGTAGGAGACGGTTTCGATGGGCTCCAGGGAGAATAGGTTCATGGCGACCTCGAGTAGTGCGGGGCTGCCGATACAGAGCAGGGCCGCCACCTTCGAGCTGTCCTCCGAGATCTGATTAAATCTCATATACAGTTCGGCGTGTGACAGCTATGGGGCCCATCTCTCTGGGTGATGGGTGTCGAATTCACGGGGTTGTCCTGTTCTTGCCATTGATCCCTGATGGCCGCTGCGGTGGCGGGTCTCAAATCGCGGTTGTGGTGGCCGGAGCTGGTCGCAGGTCACTCGTGGTGGCCGGGTCGCGGTGCTGGCGGTCGCATTGAGTGGGGGGGAGGAAGGATGCCTCTTTCTTCCAGCATGCAGTGCGTCCCAGCAGAATCCCACCTTCATCGCCACTGTCATGTAGTAGGTCCAACATAAGGAAGAAACGCCAGCCGGAGTACAGTTTCAGCTCTTTATTGGGGGGGGGGGTTGCGTACTGACGAACAAGGGCTACCTGGCCTCCTTATATACCGGCCAGGTAGGTGGCTAGCCAATGGGGTTGGCCCTAGGTTTCCCGCTGAAGCTAGGTTTTCCCGCCAAACTGTCCAGGCCAACGCCCACTAGTGGCCGCTGTTATGCAGGTAACCTGCACCTGGATATATAACAAGGGTGATTGCTTGATATTGATAGATTGAATTCACTTTTGTTTTTCCTACTTATGTTTGTATTTGTGAAGTATTCTGCATTCTTGCAAGAAAAGATTTATAGAAGTATTAAAAAATACTTCATGCACTCCACCCATCCCAAAAATAATTTTTAGCATTGTACTGATGCTAAGTTCCTCCTCCAAGATTTGTGAGAACAAGCAGTTTTACTTTTTAAGAAAAAATCCATACATTTGATGATCAAGCTGCACATTTAGCAGTTTGTCTTCACAAACTCTGCAGAGACTCTTTACACCACTGATTGCTTCTCAGCTCAAAACTCACAACCAAGTATTTTAAGTTACAGGAAACCAGGTTTTTAGAAAAGGCTTCCTAACAACAAAAACCAATTTTGCCAATTACAGGTGGGATCCCTTTTACATGTTCAAGAAAAAGCTAGAAAGTTTTAATTTGCACCCCTTCACTGAGGAAGTGGAGGGATTCAGCAGTACCTGGGGAGATGGCATGAAAATAAGCAACATTTTAATTACAGATTGTGCTTGAAGTCTTACTCCTTTGTGCGTGTCTGCAATGTCCACAGATGTAAAAAAGTGGTGGGGCTTGTATAGTAATGCTATGATTGCCTGATTCAACCCTCGCCTGCAAATACCATCAACTGGACTGAACAGCCTGAGTGCCCCTTCATAATCTAGGATTCAACATTTTTTCCACTTGTGGGAAGAAAGCGGGTAGAAGAAAGAGGCATCTCATACTTTTAATTAATAGGTGAAAAAGCAGCTTGATGAACATGTCACCTACACACAGACAAACTGTAACTTAGTTCCTGTAACTTAAATATTTACTCTACAGGTAGTCCTTGACTTTTGACCATTTAATTAACAACCATTCACATTTACAACAGCTACAGAACAGAAGCTTTACAGTCTCTAAAGGACTCCCCTACCATTGTAAATGGTCACACAAGCACTATCCTGGTGATTGCATGACCACATTTCATGTGCTTGGCAACCATCATCTGTACGACTGATGTATCCTAGTCACATGTCTATTTGCCAGTTTTCAGCAAAAAGCAGCCATGTGTTCACTCAATGACCAAAAATTGTAAGAAAAACACACTTCTGGCAATGAGGGCAAGTTACAATTGCAATGATTTACCTCTGGATTTCTGGTCCCATTTGATCAGGACTATTGTCATGCTTCCGATAGATGAAACCCATCAAAAGAACTTCAAGGCAAAATTCTTCCTCAAAGAACATTTTATTCAGGAATCAAAGCATTGGCACTACATAGGTAAAGGTAAAGGTTCCCCCGCACATGCGTGCTAGTCGTTTCCGACTCTAGGGGCCAGTGCTCATCTCCATTTCAAAGCCTAAGAGCCAGTGCTTGTCCGAGGATGTCTCCGTGGTCATGTGACCAGCATGACTAGACGCCAAAGGCGCACGGAATGCTGTTACTTTCCCACCGTAGTGGTCCCTATTTTTCTACTTGCATTTTTACGTGCTTTCGAACTGTTAGGTTGGCAGAAGCTGGGACGAGTAACAGGCGCTCACTCTGTTATGCGGCACTCGGGATTCGACCCGCCAAACTGCCGACCTTCTGATCGACAAAGCTCAGTGTCCTAACCCACTGAGCCACCGCATCCCCTGGCACTACATAGTTGAACCCAAAAACTAAATTCCTTTCCCCTGGATACAAAGTAACAAACTGCAATTCCCACCCCCAATAAGCTGCCATAAATCACATTCTTCAATTAATCTAAAACATGGGCTTTCTCCCCAGCTCCTCAGCCTGCCAAAACGTTATCAGCTCATCCTTGGGTTCCCACAAAGCAACGTTATTATTATGGCTACGTGAGCTCAAGCTTTCATCCCAACCCCCACCCCTTCTGTACCTGATTTCTAAATACCAGAAAAAGCATGTTAAAAGCAAAGAGAAAATGGCTGAAATTTTCAATCAGTTGTCAGAGCGGGAACATCCAATGTTTACAGCATTGACATCCAGTCCTCCTTACAAAAAGGATAAATCCTGCAATTCAAACAAAATCATAGGGGTTGCCCCTTGGTTTATTAGGGTGCTTTTCATAGAATTTACTAATGAGCCAGTCAGCTTTCATATCAGCAGAAGCACTGGGATCAGCGCTGAGCTCCAGCTGGAGCCCGGCGCTGATCCTGGCGCGTCTGCTGAGCCCTGACAGCCCTGCAGCTCCAGCCATGTCTCACTCAGGCTTGTGCGGCACTGCCACCGGTTCAGCTCATTCCCCTCCCCCACTACTACTTTTCTAGGAAGGTTGTGTACCACCTGCCAGGTGCCAATGTACCACAGGTGGTACCCATACCACTAGTTGAAAAGCCCTGCTCTAGAGTTGCTATCATATCAGTAAATTCTGGTTAAGACCAGTTTTCAGTGTAGCAGAGACCTTCCTAGATACAATTCTCAAGCTTCAGCTAGGCTCATGAGATTAAAATATCTATACAATGTATATTCTTCACAGGCTAGCACTGTCTTCTGTAGTTTCTATAAAAACAATAGACCCCTTTCCCCACAACTTCATGCATCCTCACCAACCTGCACAGCGCCTCTGGCACAGCCTTCCCATCCTGTGGGCATCACTTGTGCATGCCTGTGCATCATTGTATAGTTCAATAGTCACTTTAACTGCTAGAATCAAACCAGAAACAGGTGGTTATTTTGTATTTGTATTATTTTAACTGTGTATTTCTTGCTTTTCCCATTAAAACAACTGTGTTGGTAGCTGTTTTGTTTGGTGTTCTTATGGAGATGAGAGTGGAAATAAAAGTTAATCAAGACACTGTTGATATTATAAGGATAAATTGAAGATTATGCTAAGTCTGTGATTATTAAAGGCTGATATAATTCTTCAACATAAAATAACTTCCTTGGAATCTTCAGCCAAGTTATGATTACAGTTCCAGAAGAAGCAGAGAAAAAACAGGCAGTTCTCCTTATGAAAGCTTCAATATATGAAATATTGGTTTTGCTAGAAAATTATCAGCTAAATATTAAGAAAAGCTCTCTGCTTCTCCTTTTTGTGTAGGCAATTAGTTTCAGATATTTATTGGGGCATTCCTGAGAAATGCAAATAGGAATGAAATTTTAAATAAGTCTTTTAAAGAAGTTCCAATTCATAAAATGAATTCATAAAATTCATAAAAATTCCAATTGATAAAATTCATAATCCCCAGATTATGCTAAAGAATCACAGCAGCATAAAAATAAGTTTTATCTAGCTAAAATATTGTTCATTTTTAATCAGGTTTCTGTCTGTCTTTGGTCTCACATTGTCAAATTGCACTCATTTCATTTCATAATAAGATGTTAAGATGTCTACTTAAGTTCAAGTTGAATGTTTATTGGAAGAGCATTGCCACTAAGTTTGTTCTGTCTGCTATCCCTAATTTCTAATGAAACATTTGTGTGTGTGTGTGTGTGTAAAAATATAGATATAGATACAGATATGATAGAGATATATCATGAATTGCAGTTTTCTTCTCTTTCTCATGATTGTTTTTTTTAAAAAAATCCCAAAGGTTTCATTTTAGTTCCATAGTCTTCTCTTACCCCACATTCCACACTAGCTCATGCAACAGTACTATAACAAGGATGAGCATCATGATTAGTTGATTAATCTATTATATATATTCTGCATCTCAGTCATGGTGTCGGATTGTATTTTTATCTACTTATTTGGTCTACTTTTCTCAATTTTGGAATAGCATGGAATTTCAGTATTGTCACTTTTATGATCCAAAGGACAACAAAAGAATGCCTTTTATTATTATTTGGTATTATCAATATTAATAATGTTGAATGGCAATTTCCTTTGTAAGCTGAAATGTTCCTAATATGAATGTAATTTAGTGAGTATTTCATAGGATTTGGCAAGCTTCAGAAATGATTATAAAAGTGCCTCAACTGAGCATGAGCATAGTCAATATTTCATATATTGAAGCTTCAGTATATTAAGCCCTTTCCTCTTCATTTATTTAACAAAACTTTCAGTACGGCTCTCAAGAGATCCTTGAATATAGATGTAATAATATATATTTAAAATAAATTTAATATTTAATGAAAGATAAAACTCCATTTAATAAAACAGATGGAACATGAAACAAATTATTATTGTTGTTGTTATTCAGAATTGAACTAAATCATTGTCTTTTGTCTAGAATTTTGCTGCTACATTTATTTAAGGTGAAATTATATCTCTTTCTTTTAAGAAGAAGCAACAACTGAGGTTAATTCCCTATTGCTTTTATCGATACTTTTTGGCTACTTTATATTTTGATTATATTTAAATTTATTTTTATCTTTCATTTACTTTCTAATTGCTTTGTTTGCCTGTTTTTTGCCCAAATTCTGATTCTTTTTCTTTTCATTTAGACTTTCTCTCCGCCCTTCCCCTTTTTATGAAGGAAGGCTTAGATTCTGCTTGTTAATTACATCCCCATTTTCTATGATTTTGTGGCATCTTTCATGATCCAGAAGTTGCTGAATTCTTAAGAGTTATGGTTATTATAACTTTTAAAATTCCCAAGTATTCTAGTAACCCTTTTGCCTTTCCATCACCTCTTAATTCCCAAATTAAGGGGAAATTTACTTTTTTTAAAGTCAATGAAGAAACTTGTTCCCTGCATATCCTAATTATTGGTCTCCAGGAAACATCAGGTTGGAAACATGATTTTGCAATCTTCTTATAAAAAGAGTTGATAAATGAGTTGATGACCTCCCAGTGACTGGGATGTAGAAATATATATGAAGTTTACTTGGTGCATCAGGCCCAGGTAAAAATAAAATAATAATTAGCAATTATCCAGCCCAGAGTAATTCCTGATATTCATTTTGAAATTAATTATAAAATTAATTCACGAACAAAATTAAGTTTTTTTTTTTAAAAAAATCATGATTAGATGATCTTAATGTAGAAAGACTACTATGGAAATAGGAGGTTTCCGATGTCCAAGTTCCAGAGTGCAAAGATATTTAATGGAAAGTACCAGTATTTACAATTGCCTTGGAAATGGACTGGCAAGTTGTACCTTATCAAATCCAGGCAACATTTTAAAATAGTTCATGAAGAAAATTTTGAGAAAACTGAATAACATATTTTATAGAGATAGATGTTATCATATCATATATAGTTGCTAGATAATCTTCTAAGAATATATGAAAAATACCATATTCCATATCAGCCCCAACATTTTCTAGTTTGAAGAAATGGTAGAAGATGTTCAGAATCTTACATAAAAAGGCTTCTCCATCATTTTTAATTCCAAATGAAAATGCTTGAGGAATTTGGTCACTTCATAGTTTGGAGCAGACAGACTTAATTTATATCTCCTAGATCAGGGTTTTTCAACTGGTGGTACACGTACCATCAGTGGTACTTTAGTACCTGGCAGGTGGTATACAACCATCCTAGAGAAGTCGTAGCGGAGGGGGAGAGGAATGAGCTGAAACGGCAGCAGCAGCACCGCACAAGACTGAGGGAGAGAGAGCTGGAACTGCAGGGCTATCGG